>JARYGA010036826.1:0-53363 GCA_030545235.1 Helianthus tuberosus | reverse complement strand
ATAAGGACTGACGAGTCCAAAATACAGACTCATGCAGCCATGTTTGTCATTGTCATGCGCAGACATTGACAACCATTCAAGTGTTACAAACACGAAACTTTACAGATACAAGGTTATACAAATATAACGCTTTACACATACAAGGTTTCACAAATACAAAGTTTTCATTTAACATGCCAAAGAAAATGAATTTTTATTTCGTTTTCTAAAACAATACTTTAAAAACCGGTTATTCAAACAGATTTATTTCAAATCTTTTACATACAAACTATGAACTCGCTCAACTTTATGTTGATTTTTCGAATGTTTCTTTCTCAGGTTACTTTATCAAATTATGGTATGGTTGGAATATGAGAACCACGTGGATTCGAGTACTTAGTGGGCGTTCGTTTTCTAGAAGTCTTAGCTTATTTGCTTCCGCTATGCAATGAAGATACCAGTCCAGTAACGCCATGCTCTGATATTTCGGGGTGTGACAGATTGGTATCAGAGCTATAGGTTACAGTGAATAGTGTTTCTGTAGAGATACCTGGGCTCTAACCTCACTTTTCTCTGGGGACTTAGATTATTAAGACATTGAATATATACCGAACGCCTAAGACTCGAATATGGTCTCCAATCGTTGCCGAAAAAAATGAGTCAAAACTTTGTTTTTAAACATACACTAATGTGGTGTTTTCTACACGGTACACAAAAACAGTCACATACATACAGTGCACAAAACTTTGAGAGTTTAGGAAACATGCATATAGGACCTTTTGAAAACTCTTGATGAGAAACTTATGTCGAAATTCGTTAAAGGTCCTCACTTAGAAACCGTGACTAATAACTCGGGCAAACGTCATTATCTATGTTGTCTATGCTATTTTAATTACCCGAGCAGGTAACCTGCGTGGAACGAAACGCTATTGTGCAACTATACGTTAAACTTAAACTATACGTCAGCGGACGTCGAAGTACATCACACACGACTTTCGAGGCGAGGTCTTTGAGAAGACACAATGAAGCATTTCAACGACTAGCAAATCCTGTCAGCAGGAGAACTATCGAACAAGATACGATGATTTGTCACGCGATCCTGCAACGACACGAATCACGCCAAGGAGAAGACGCATGTCTCCGCATTCCCCCTATCTCATTAACAACGAGTACGTTATGTTCGACATTCAATGGTAATGTCACCTAACAACTGGTCATCACATGAAACCCCAGGTAAAGTCCTTAAATTTCTTTTATTTAAATTTCGACTTTTGTATCTAGTGAGTAGATTTTTACATCTCTACTCCTCCTAATGGTCATTGCACCACGATAATTTCTTTTATTATAGCGAACACTCGTTTGCTTCATTTCTTGAAAAATTCATATGTTACACATGCGTCGTTTGTTACGCATGTTGTTTCACTTTGAATGATCGTTTTCATCAAAAATTTCAATTATTGTTTCGCTATATCTAAATTATTGCTTCGTGATCTGGATGATCCGCATTCTTGTAAGTGTTAACTCCTTGATATCGAGTCAACAAAACTTTCTTGAAAACTTCTTTTCTTTTCAAGTTACGTACATGGTTTTTCGTCATAACCATGCCAAAATTTCCTTGTCGATACATGTATTTATTTTCTTGCACCGAAACCAAGTTCAATTTTTTGAACTTGTCCACTACACATATTTAATTCAAGGCACCATATGATGTGTTGAAGGCATCATATTCAAATCAGTTTTTAACAAGTACTTCATTTGTTCCAAGTCGTAGTAGACTTGTTTGGTTTTCAACTCCATTAAATCATTTGTTGATTTCAAAACCTTGTGGTGGTGTTTTCACTAATTTGAAGCTTGCACTAATCTCGTTTACACATCTCATGCACAGATTCAATTATTTATTTATTGGTTTGCTTTAAATCCGCTTTGATTTATCGTATTACAATAGTCCTAACACAATCGTGTGTTAAGATAATGGTACACAAATTCGTTGTATATTCCGGTGTACCTACTAACGGTTTTTTTTTCATCATCGATCGAATGTTTTGCGATATTCATTGCTTCTTCATCTTCGATCGAAAACAGTGTTTCATTGATGTTCCGTCTTCAATTGAAAATCCGTTGATGTTTGTTTGGAACAAACGTTCAGATTTACTTCGTTAAACCTTCTGTTGAATTCAAACACGGTGAACTTGTTTGATCACCGCTATTATTGAATTATTTAAATCACTACGACACCTTGCGGTGTCGGTATAAACTTGTAGCTTGCGCTAATCATGATCGAGCATTTCATGCAAGACACGGTGAGGCTTGTTTGATCATCGTTATTATCGAATTATTTCATTCACACGACACCTTATGGCGTTGATATAACTTGTAGCTTGTGCTAACCATGATCGAGTATTTCATGCAAAACTACTTAATTTGAGCTTGTTGATTCTAAGTTCAGCTAGTGGATGTTATCATTTCTATAATTCATTTGCATATTGTGAATGTCCGTTTGGAATTCTATTGCTCGAAATTCATCTTTTATTGGACCTCTGTTAACTAGTCACACTGGTGATTGTATCAGTACGTCTCGTTTCCCTTGACATCAAATTCTGAAACACATTCCTTTTAGCCGTTGGGTTCTCATTGTTGTAGTACGTCCTTGAATTCGAAAAATTCGAATAAGTCTTCATTCGATTTTATTTTCATTCACGTTGGTAATAATTGTATTTACCTACACATAACCTAACTCTAAGGAGTTAACATAGTCTAAATTTCGAGGACGAAATTTTATTAACAGGGGGGAATGTGACAACCGGTAATTTACGGCTCCTAATTACGCGCAAAAACTAGGATTAGGATGATAATAAATAGTGTTTAAGACGTAGATTAACTTAATTAGGCCTTTGGAGTGCCTAGGAACGTCTATTCGGCTTTACAGTGCGCGAACGGTTGTTTACGGGAAAACCTGTTAAACGTTAAACGACAACGAATTGAAATCGAAAAAAATATTGAAAACTCCGATTAATACGAATTTTATACGAATATTTTAGACTTATAAATTTAGTTTTTCAAATTTATCGTGCTTCCGTACGTCATAAACGCGAATGATAATGAAAAACGCGACTGCAGGAAACGCACCGGCAACGAAACGGAAGCACCAGACACGCGTAATACCTACAAAAACTTAAATTTTATGATATATTTAGATTCCTAATTATATTTTTATAATCGTAGTCAAAACCGAATCGAAAAACGGTTTAAAAACGGCCAACGACGCTATTTTACGCGAATTTATACCGTAATAGGCGAACTAACACGACAAACGACTACCGACCGTATTACATGTGTTTTAAATACTAAAAATCTTATTTTATGACGTTACGAAGTGTTCGGGTTTTGAAAATGAGTTCGTAGGAACTTTCGGGCCGCTTAAACGCATGAGATTGCGCTTGTGGGCAATGGCCCAAGCCCAAAGCCCACTAACTAAACCTCTATTTAAGAGTAGTAAACCCTACCATTCTCATTTTCATTCATCTGCTACCTTGGAATTTCCTCTCATTTTCTTTGTGTCTGCAACCTTATCTCCTAGAATAAACCCTTGAAATTCCATTTCACATATCTCTTTAACTTGAAAACACGTACAAACTCCCCCCTGCCTTCATGATCCTAAAGAAATCCCTAGAATCAAAAATCTTCACAGCCGACACCCCTCACTCACTGCTCTCTCTCGATGAATAGGTGCTCCGGCGCTGAATTGCCGGTCGGCTTCACACACACCCAACCCTCATCCCCTACACCCCCACACCCAACCCCCACCCACTGCTGGTCTACTCTCCGACTGTATGACCGACCACCACCGGATGGTGGTGGCGTGCGGCGGCGCTACACAGAGAGATGAGAGAGAGGCTGAGACGAGAGCGAGAGAAAGAGAGATGGGACTTAGGTTTGGTTCGATTATGTTCAGGTTAGACTCCGGTGGTGAAAAAGAACGGCGACGGCGGTGGGGAACAAGATTGACGGAAGCGAGCTCCGACCGTGACAGACTCCGACGACGGAGAGTAGCGCAAACCTGTAGAATGTCTGGTAAACATATTACCACTAACCTCTGTTCGTTTTTTTGTTTTCTTTTTCTATACTTTCTTTCTTTCTTTTTTTCGGTGGTTTCCAACGATGATCCTGTGGAAGATGATGGGTGAAGTGTGGTTAAGGCAGTGGTGACTAACTTTTCTGATGACAGGAAGTGATTATGTGTTGTCGGTTTGAGTTTGGTACGATTCAGATTCAATTCAGATCCGGTGCGGTTCGGGTCTCGTGTTTTGGGTCAGATTTACATCTCGGTCATGACAAGTCAAACTGGTCAATGGTTCGGTTCGGTCAACATAAGTCAGCGGCGGTTCAATTTGTGGTTCGGGTTGACTCGGTCAAACCGAGTCACCTCGGTCAAACCTGGTCAACTCAGTAAGTCAACCGGTCAACTCAGCCAACTTTTCGGCGTTTCGACATGAAGATTCGGTAAAAGATTTAGGACACGATCATTATTTACGTAATTAGTTTTCATTATTACACGTGAACGAGCTCGAACCGATTTCAATTAGTGTTTAGTTTATACTTTGTCTTTTTTACGAAAAAATTTATATATTGATGATCGAATATTGATTGAATTTTGAAAAATAACGACAACTTGTGTTGTCGGGGGCGTCCAAAAACTGAGAAAACTCTGCCTGTTTTTCGAGAAAATCCGAAACCAAAACGCGTTTTATTATAATACAAAACCTAACGGATCCGAGAGACTTTTATAAAATACAAAAACAAGCATAAAATTATTTTCGACGACACTTTACAACTTACGAAAACGACGAGTAGGAAATTATTTACAGTATATAAATATATTTATCATATTTATTTTTTTAGACTTCGAAAGTTCGACAATCCTTTTCTAAAATCAATATAACTATTTATATTGTTTCAAACGCCGATAACACGCCTTTGTTTTACAAAAATAAATACAGTTTATATATTCGTTTCGAATATCAAACAACACGACGATTCTTTTATAAAATAAATATAGTTTTTATATTTATTTCAAATATCAACCAACACGATTTCGTTTTATAAAATAAATATAGTTTGTATATTTATTTCAACTATCGTACAACACGAATTCTTTTATAAAAATAGATATAGTTTGTCTATTTATTTCAAACATCCAACAACTTGATGATACTTTTATAAAAAAAAAATTTAACTTTTTATATTTATTTCAAACGCCTAAACGGCACATTATATATATATATATATATATATATCAACGTACAAGTTTGTTATATATTATTTTCATATAAACTTTTGTACATACACATACGACTTCTCCTGACGACTAACGCGATGATAACCACATATTTGAATATTTTTATATAAATATTTATACACTCTAAATCTCTCGAGAACTAAGTCTTTCTAAGACTTATTAGTTATCACTGAAATCTCTGCACATACTCAGCCATCTTTGGACCTTCCATTTTCAAGTTCCAGAATTCAGTTTCCAACTACTGGATTTTTGCCCGGGAACAATACTTTTTACGTATCAACTCTTTCAATGTGACAACCGGTAATTTACGACTCCTAATTAAGCGTAAAAATGAGGATTAGGACGATGATAAATAGTGTTTAAGACGTAGATTAACTTAATTAGGCCTTTGGAGGGCCTAGGAACGTCTATTCGGCTTTATAGTGCGCGAATGGTGGTTTACGGGAAAACCTGTTAAACGTTAAACGACAACGAATTGAAACCGAACAAAATACCGACAACGCTGATGAATACGAATTTTATACGAATAGTTTAGACTTATAAATTTAGTTTTGCGAATTTATCGTGCTTCCGTACGTCAAAAACGCGAACAAGAATGAAAAACGCGACTGGAGGAAACGCACCGGCAACCAAACGGAAGCACCGGACACACGTAATACCTACAAAAACTTTAAATTTTACGATATATTTAGATTCATAATTATATTTTTATAATCGTAGTCGAAACCGGATCGAAAAACGGTTTAAAAACGGCCAACGACGAGATTTTACGCGAATTTATACCGTAATTGGCGAACAAACACGACAAACGACTACCGACCGTATTTCATGTGTTTTAAATACTAAAAATCTTATTTTATGACGTTACGAAGTGTTCGGGTTTTGAAAATGAGTTCGTCGGAACTTTCGGGCTGCTTAAACGCACGAGATTGGGCTTGTGGGCATTGGCCCAAGCCCAAAACCCACTAACTAAACCTAGTATTTAAGTGTAGTAAACCCTACCATTCTCATTTTCATTCAGCCGCTACCTTGGAAATTCCTCTCATTTTCTTTGTGTCTTCAATCTTATCTCCAAGAACAAACCCTTGAAATTCCATTTCACATATCTCTGTAACTTGAAAACATATACAAACTCCCCTCTGCCTTCATGTTCCTAAAGAAATCCCTAGAATCAGAAATCTTCACATCCGACACCCCTCACTCACTGCTCTCTCTCTCGATGAATCGGTGCTCCGGTGCTGAAGTGTCGGTCGGCTTCACACACACCCAACCCTTATCTCCTACACCCCCCACACCCAACCCTCACCCACTGCCGGTCAACTCTCCGACTGTACGACCGGCCACCACCGGATGGTGGTGGCGTGCGGCGGCGCTACACAGAGAGACGAGAGAGAGGCCGAGACGAGAGCGAGAGAAAGAGAGATGTGACTTAGGTTTGGTTTGATTATGTTAAGGTTAGACTCCGGCGGTGAACAAGAACGGCGGCGGAGGTGGTGAATAAGATTGATGGAGGCGAGCTCCGACCGTGAAAGACGCCGATGACGGCGAGCAGCGCAAACCTGTAGAATGTCTGGTAAACATATTACCACTAACCTCTGTTCGTTTTTTTTGTTTTCTTTTTCTAAACTTTCTTTCTTTCATTTTTCTGGTGGTTTCCGACGATGATCCTATGGAAGATGATGGGTGAAGTGTGATTAAGGCAGTGGTGACTAACTTTTCCGACGATAGGAGGTGATTATGTGTTGTCGGTTTGAGTTTGGTACGATTCAGATTCAATTCAAATCCGGTGCGGTTCGGGTCTCGTGTTTTGGGTCAGATTTACATCTTGGTCAAGACAAGTCAAACTGGTCAATGGTTCGGTTCGGTCAACATAAGTTAGCGGCGGTTCGGTTCGTGGTTCGGGTTGACTCAGTCAAACCTGGTCAACTCAGCGACTCAACCAGTCAACTCAGTTGACCCGGTCAACTCAGCCAACTTTTCAGCGTTTCGACATGAAGATTCGGTAAAAGATTTAGGACACGATCATTATTTACGTAATTAGTTTTCATTATTACACGTGAACGAGCTCGAACCGATTTCAATTAGTGTTTAGTTTATACTTTGTCGTTTTTACAAAAAATTTATATATTGATGATTGAATATTGATTGAATTTTGAAAAATAACGACAACTTGTGTTGTCGGGGGCGTCCAAAAACATAGGAAACTCTGCCCGTTTTTCGAGAAAATCCGAAACCAAAACACGTTTTATTATAATACAAAACCTATCGGATCCGAGAGACTTTTATAAAATACAAAAACAAGCATAAAATTATTTTCGACGACACTTTACAACTTACGAAAACGACGAGTCGGAAATTATTTAAAACATATAAATATAATTATCATATTAATTTTTTTTAGACTTCGAAAATTCGACAATGCTTTTATAAAATTAATATAACTATTTATATTGTTTCAAACGCCGATAGCACGCCTTCGTTTTACAAAAAGAAATACAGTTTATATATTCGTTTCGAATATCAAACAACACGACGATTCTTTTATAAAATAAATATAGTTTTTATATTTATTTCAAATATCAACCAACACGATTTCGTTTTATAAAATAAATATAGTTTGTATATTTATTTCAAATATCGTACAACACGAATTCTTTTATAAAAATAGATATAGTTTATCTATTTATTTCAAACATCCAACAACTCGATGATACTTTTATAAAATAAATATAACTTTTTATATTTATTTCAAACGCCTAAACGGCACATTATATATATATATATCAACGTACAAGTTTGTTATATGTTATTTTCATATAAACTTTTGTACATACACATACGACTTCTCCTGACGACTAACGCAATGATAACCATATATTTGTATATTTTTATATAAATATTTATACACTCTAAATCTCTCAGAACTAAGTCTTTCTAAGACTTATTAGTTATCACTGACAATAAACAAACTAAACAAAGTTTAACATAGTCATTTTCGTTAAGTTAATAACTTACCGTCGAATAGTCGATTAGCGATTCTGTAGAGCTCGGTGACACGTAGTTTAGTTACCGCGTTTATTTAGAAACTTTTAAGGTATCCCGTGTTAGGAATATTGTAGATTGCACGCTAGCGAGTCACGTATTGGAAACGACATCACGAAGTCGTATTTAGCTAGCTTTGCACAATGCAATCCAGCTGAGTTCATAACCCCACCTTTTTACGGTTTTACATTTTTTTTCTAAATGTTTTCGGGGTGGAAAGACATGCATGTTTTGCAAAAACAAATAAAGTTTTCGGTGATCAAGAATTACATATTTTCTAGACTTAAACGTTTTGCTAAGACATAAGGTTTTTGATGAACAAAGGTTTCATATTTCTAAACCTTTCTACAAACAAATTGTAACTAACACAACTGGTTTTTGATTTTCGATAAACTCAAATGGTTTACGAGAAACTTATGCAAAATACACCTGTTTTTACAAAAAAACATAAATAGTTACGAAACATGCATGAGCTACAGATACTAGTGACGGGGTTGGTCCTAGTTACAAAGGGGACTGGTTAGTCCTGTACAAGATCAACAGAGACTGTGTATCCCAAATACAACAACCCAAAACTTGCATGCATGATGTGCGTGAGTGTTATTAGTTATTAATGTATATATTAAGCCTTTTTTAACACTTTTTTAGCCAAGTTTTAAATTTATAAAACACGATATTTACCAACACTAAACACACATATGGGCAAGTGCACCCATCGTGAGCGTAGTATAGTGTTGGCAAGATACCTAGGTCGTCCAAGGACACAAGAGCTTATAGTACCGGTTTGTCCTCAACGTCTAATCAAATCAAAAGTTAGAAAAAGGTTTTAAACTAGAAAAATAAAAACTAACTAAAATGCTGAAAAATAAAATAAAAATAAAAAACAGATAGACAAGATGAATCACTTGGCTCCGACTCGTGTATAGTGTAACCTTTGATTATTTCCGCACTTTTGCACTTTTTGAGAGATTATCTTAGTTATTGTAGTAGGCCCCTCTTTTGAAGGTGACGTTACCCTCAACCCAGTAGTGTGAGTCAGCAAGGATACAATCCTAAAGGGTCGGATTATTGAAAGATAATTAATTAAGTTATTAATGCGTATTGTGGCAGACCCCTATTTTGAAGGTGACGTTACCCTCGGCTAAGTAGTCTGAGTCAGCAGGGATACAGTCCTAAGTAGCCGGGTTAAAGTATTAATAGTAGTTTACATATGAGGGGGTCAAAGAGTTTGGACCCCCGCCATCCAATACCGTTAAGTATTGAAGGAGGTCCTACTAAATTTGACCCAGGTCCTTGCAGGATCTATACACTGAACAAGGCAAGACTCTTACCAAACCGTTCCCTTAACCCCCGACCAGGTAGTAGACATGCTCAAATCGGTTTTTTTAATAACCTAAAGCGGTTAACCGGTTGGGACTGTTATTGGGCCAAAAAAACAAAACCGGTTACGGTTAATAACCGACCGGTTAATAACCGGTTATTAACCCCGAACATCAGTACCCGGTAATAACCGACCGGTTATGAAAAACCGGTTAACTAGTGAACCGGTTAATAAAAACCGGTTATTTCGGTTATTTTATAAAACATGCAGAATTTTATAAAAACATGCAGAAATTTAAAAAAAAAAGCTGCAGAATCATATACAAAACATGCAGAATTTTATAAAAACATGCAAAATCATTTAAAAACATGCAGAAAGTTATAAAAACATGCAGAATTATATTAAAACTGCAGAAAGTTAAAAAAAAGCTGCAGAATCATATACAAAACATGCAGAATTTTATAAAAACATGCAGAATCATTTAAAAACGTGCAGAAAGTTATAAAAACATGCAGAATTATATTAAAACTGCAGAAAGTTAAAAAAATGCTGCAGAATTATATAAAAACATGCAGAATCATTTAAAAACATGCAGAATTATGTATAAACATGCAGAATTATATTAAAACTGCAGAAAGTTAAAAAAAATGCTGCAGAATTTTATAAAAACCTACATAAACTTATACAAATCCTGCAGAAACATATTTTAACCTGCAGAATTATATTTTACCTGCAGAATTATATAAAAACATACAAAAAAGCTGCAGAATCATATACAAAACCTGCAGAATTATATAAAAACATGCAGAATCATTTAAAAACATGCAGAATCATATAAAAACCTGCAGAATTATATAAAAACATGCAGAATTATATTAAACACACAAATAAACCAAATAAAATACGTTTTTTTTTTATAATTATATTAGTAGATCAAGTAACATTACATTAATAAACATGAAAATATCCAATGCAATTTTCTTAACTAGTCTAGAATGAAATTGTCGTCTTGTAGTTTTGTTTCGTCATTTCTTCGTTTCTTCGTTTAGTCGCTTCGGGGGCTAGTAGAGCGTACGGATTCATCGTACATGAGTTCGTCATCGGAAAGTGGTTGCGCCCGTCCTTGAAAAACTTCAACATCATGTAATTGTTCTTCCACCTCAAGCTCGCCCTCAAGACTTGAAATATGTTGTATACGTTCCACGCCATCCAAGTAATCCTTCAAACAAATGCACATTTCCATCGCCTCCGGTGTAAGTCTTGTTCGTCGAATAGATAGTACCCTTCCACTAAGAGAAAAAACCGACTCCGAAGCTACCGTAGAAGCTTGGGAGCTTAGTAGATCACGTGCCATGGCGGCTAAAACGGGATAATGCGGTTCTTGTATTTTCCACCAAGCCAAAATATCAAAGTTGTGAAACTCGTCGGGTGACAAGGTTGCTAAAAAATCGGTATACTTATACCTCCCGAGTTCACTATTTGATGCATCACCTCGAGAACGTTTACTATTTTCATTTCTTAACGAATTATAGAAATTTAACTCCGCATCTTTTCTCGACGCCTTCGAGCTCGTCGCCATTTGTTGGTGTAACGATGACACGTTACCATATCTTGGAAAGTAATGATCAAAAAGATTGTTTAAAGAAACGTCAAAACGTTTTAGTGCATTTCTTGTAAAATGTGGGTCGTCATCATTTAACCCCAAATCCGAACAAATATCCGAAATCATCATCTCAACACCCGCAATATTTATAGTCGGGTTCAAGGCGGCGGCACATGTAAAAACCGGTGGCATTTCTCGAAAATATTTTTTAAACTTTTCTCTCATTGGAATAATCATATGTTCGTAAATGTCACCTTGGAATTCAAAGTCGTTTACTTTTTGACACATCAAAAATAGTTGTTTAAGCACCAAAGAACTAGTGGGATAATAAACTCCCGATAAAATCTTTGTCGCGGTTCTAAAAACTTCAAGTAATTGTGTTAACGTTTCAATACACTTCCAACCATCGTCATCAAATGGTTCCACCAACCCGGACGTTGCAAGACTATCGTGGAAAGATTTTAAGGTTTCTTTTTGCATTATCGCGCTATCAAACATTTTCCACGTAGAGTTCCAACGGACGACCATGTCAAAATGTGCGCTATAGCATTTCTTATTTAAAGCTTTACACAATTTTCTATAATCCGCATATCTTTTTCGACTACCTTGAAAAACGTCACGTAACATATCTTTAAAAGTTTCTTTAACTTCTTTAACGGACTCAACATTTAGCCCGTCTTGCACAACCAAGTTAATGATGTGCGCAACACATCGGCTATGATAAAATTCTCAATCGCAAATCGGATTGTATTTTATTTTTAACATTTGCACCGCGGTTGTGTTGTTCGACGCATTATCAAAAGCAATAGAAACTATTTTATTTTCTAATTTATAAGTTTTGATAACATCGTCTAAGACATGAAATATATTTTCCCCCGTGTGTGGATAACCAAATATATCGAACGCGATTGTACGTTTCATCATGTTCCACGAATTGGGATCGATCCAATGCGCGGTAACACAAATGTAAGAATTCGGTAAACCAAATGGAGCCGACCATACGTCGGTTGTTAAATTAACACCGGTGTTTAATTTTTCAAAACCAAAAATCATTTCTTTTTTAGCTTTTGACCACATCATTAAACAATCGCGTCTAAGAGTTGAACGACTTACGTGAACATAACGTGGTTGAAGCTTCTCTTGAATCAACTTAGTCAAGCGCGGATTGTCAAAGTGATCGAACGGCAACGATTGTTGAATAACAAATTGAGCCATCCTTAAACGAACCGCCTCCGGGTCGAAATTCCAAACACCCATACCCCGTGATATTTGCGCTTGATCATTGGCGGGATTTTTTTAATGGCTTGCAATGCGACGTCAAATGTGCTCTCAAAGTAGAGTTCGATGACGCCGCAAGAAACGCCCCGCAATTTTTGCACCTCGCCTTTTCTTTTCCAATCGACATCTCGCATAAATCAAAATTCACCCATAGTGTCGGGTCCCTATTCGTGGTCAAGATCTTCTTCACAAACAACTCGCTAGATGAACCAACAACGGTCGAAGCATCGCCACTCGAACTCGCCATTTGAAAGTTGAAACGTATTTTGTAAGTGTGTTTTTAAGCTAGAATTGAAGTGGGATTATACATATGCATTGAAATCTTATTTATACACATCCAAACAGGTCCAAAACGGTAATATAACCGTTTTTTTCACTTCAAACGGTAACAATTCAGGTCTGCAATTGTTCTGTGCTGCTGCTGTGCTTCTGCTGTTGAAGATCAAGAAGCTGAGACCGGTTAACCGGTTATAAACCGGTTATTGATATGAATAACTAAAACCGGTTACGAACCGACGGTTATTAAGAAACCTAAACCGGTTATTTTGGTACCGGTTAAAAACCGGTTTCGGTTACGGTTATTAACCGGTTTCGGTTAAAAAATCGGTTTATTTGCCCATGTCTACCAGGTAGCCAACATACCTCCATATAGACCGTGGAGATATGAATGGTGAAAATCTTTTATTTTATATAGACAGTAAAATAATGCCAAGACACCACGGACAAACGATAAGGAAAAATCACCTTCAACATAAGAAACTAGTTATTAAAGTCATTAATACAAAACCAAGTAAAAAGTGCGAAAAGATTAGAAATAAAAAGTATTACACTAGACACTTTGTCTTCACCAAGTGATGTAAGAAACTTAGGCAAACATGGCCTTGATTGTCAAGAACTCTTACGATCAATCTTGGATCCCGAGACGACTCACACACTCTATGATGGACAATGGATGATGGTGGTGGATGATGATGTTATGGTGGTGGTGGGTGGTGGGTGAAGTGTGAGAGAGGTGGTGTGCCAAGGGATGGTTTGAGCTTGAGCCAAGCACTCCTATTTATAGGCTGAACAGAAGCTCAGGCACGGCCCCGTGTCCAGTGGGCACGGCCCCGTGTCCATCCTCTTCTCTGTCTTCATTAATTGCAGTTTGGCTGCATTAGTTGACCACGCCCACGTGTCCGCTGGGCACGACCCCGTGTGTAGAAGCGTATCTGTACTATCAAGATTTGCATGGATTCTGCGAATCTTATAGTTGACCACGGCCCCGTGTCCGCTGAGCACGGCCCCGTGGTGGGCGATGGAAGCTTCTACAACTTTGTCTTTTATGCTAACACTTGGGCACGCCCCCGTGTTCAATGAGCACGGGGCGTGTTCAGCCTTCTGTTCTCTTGTTTTGCTTGGGAAGATGCTTTCGGGGAGGTCGGGCATGCCACGTTTGTTCCTTTTCTTGTATTTATGTTAGATTTAGCTGTCTTTTTACTTCTTTTGTTAATTTGAGCTCATTTAATCCTGAAAATACAAAAGGAAGACAAAAGCACACTTTTTCCAACATTAGTACTAAAAAAGGGTTAGTTTTATGCCACAATTGATGTAATTTATATGTTGCATTTTGCACACATCAAATACCCCCAGACTTGAATCTTTGCTTGTCCTCAAGCAAAACTCTTTATAATACGGCTTTTTCACTCCCAAATGGAATGGGTAGAAGAGAAGGTTTTTGGGCTTGTCATAGAGTGTCGGGATTATCAAGATTCTTTATTAAGTTTTATTTTTATTTATTTACAATCCTATTCGTCATGATTTATTTAAAACTTTTCATAAGATAAATTACTTATTAGGGCATAACATGCCTCTTCAAAAATTCTATTTATATACAAGTTCACATACCTCACGGGGATCACTCAACACTCGGCCGAAGATGGATTTTAGTGAATCACTCGAGAGCGGCATGGAACTTACTCCTACCATAGGCTTGCCAAGCAATCAATCCTCCTCCTTTTTAACTATACACCTTTGTAAATATTAAGAGGACTTTTTGGGTGAAGGGTTAGGCTTGGGTTAAAGGTAGGTGGTTGGGTTAGTGGTTAGTAGAAAAAGGGCGAAAAGCGTAAAAAGCGCCGGTTTTCGTAAGACTTTTTATTTTTTCAATTTTTATTTTGATGAAGCCATGATTCAAGCAAAGTTATTTTTGATGAACTTGCTTGTTTATTTCTTTTGCTTCATCTTCAACAATTATTATTATTTTTTTTCAAAGTCATACGACAAACCGAGCTTGTTACTAAAACAAAGGGTTAAAAATAAAAAGGTTTTGGTGGGTGAAAGGGTGTTTGGTTTGGGTTAACTAGGGGGATTTTGGGTAGGTGGTAAAAAAGAAAAAAGAAAAATAATGGTGCAGAAATAAGAAGGGTTAGTCCTAATGTCTCCATCATTTACTTACTCGGTTTTAAGTTGGTAAGGACCGGGAATGTATCGTCGTGGCAAGTTCTAGAGTCGTAAGAACCAAGCGGCTATTCACACAAGAAACGAAAGATGAGGATTTAGTCTAAAGATATGTATTTGTATGCTTAATAAAGGCTCAAAACTCACTTTTGTGGGAATGGGTTTTTATGTGATCAAGTATATATAATTAAATTTTAACTAAGCTTGTCATGCATTTTCATAATTTTCTTATGTTGGTTCTTTTTATCACGACGCTATCGGTTGTAAATTTGTAAAAATATATCCTTTTTAGAATTTGAAATTCCCAAGTTAAACCTAGACAAGTAAAAAAATGAAAAAAAAAATTTGAAAAAATTTGGGGTGATTAGCGGTTCCAATAGAGTTTTGTGTAAGGCTTGTTATTCGGACTTGCAAGATTCAAGATTTTAGCATCCCCCCACACTTAAATTACACATTGTCCTCAATGTGTCCCAAAAATAAGTTTTTAGGTTGATTAAATGTATAAAAGGTGTGAAAAAGCAAAAATTTGTGTTACTGGGTGTCTGGACACGGCCCCGTGTTCGATGAACACAACCCCGTGTTCAGGTGCCAGTAACGAAAACTTACAGAAGGTGGACACGGGGGCGTGTCCACTGGGCACGACCCCGTGTCTGGCAAAAGTCTGTAGATTTAGACAAACAGCAGGTCTGGGGAAGTGGGCACGAGGGTGTGTTGGCTGGACACGACCCCGTGTAGACAATCTGCAAAGGTGAAAAACAGGTTTCCGGCTCTGGTTTTCCTGTCCCGGCTTTAGTAGCACTAATGTTTAGTGTTCTAAGCCTCTTATGTACCTATTTTAGCAATAAACACTACACCAAACCATAGCAAACATCTTAAATTACCAAGTTCAACATCCACGTCACACAGTTAAAAAGAAAAAAATGCAGAAAATAAAAAGAGTTAAAGGAAAGTAAATTGTTCAACACACGGCACGCAGGCCGGAAATTGTTCAAGATAAAAGGGGGTTAACCTGTGAGATCACCAACCAACCGCTTCTGCCCCCGCCTGGTCCATGTCATCGTCCTCATCATCATCATCTCCTCCATCATGCCCCGCAATGCACTCCCGGATATTTCCAATATCATCTTGGATATCAGATATGTTTCTCTCGATTGCTCCAACCCGGTTGTACGTGTTGCTCGCCATATTATAGGTGTTCCTGGTGCACATGAGGTTTTCCTGCAACAAATCGTGTAAACTTTGGAAATTAGGAAAACCACCTCCTTGTGAGGAGGACTAGCCCGGATCACCGTGGGGCTGGTACTGATACTGATGATGTTGTGGAGCGTGAAGGACAAGTGCCTCTTGCGGGTTCCATGCATGCCCCTGCATCCTTTGGAAGCTAACCGACCCGTCTTCAGCCTCATAAATCAAGTTCATGGAGCGGCAGATGTGTACATCCATCTTCCTGACCATGGACTCCTCTCGAAGGATCTAGGTATGTTCGTGAAGTGCTTGAAGAGACGGTATATCCACCCCTCAAAGAAGATAGGGGTTGGTGAAGTAGCAAGTCGGTTCAGATGCATGTTATGGAGCAGGAGGTACGGAACATCTAGGTGCCTGCGGGTATGAATACAATGAAGGACCACCAAATCTCTCAACCCCACAACGCCACTGCTATCATGCCTTTGGCTAAGAGAGTAAGCGAGGACTCTATGAATGTAACGGTAAAGTGGGTCCCTCAGCTTAGTGCTCTTAGTTCTGCTCGGGTTGTAGTGCCCTTCACCAATCTGAGCCCATGTGGCTTGGCGTTCGTTCTCATCCAACTCTCGCACCCCTCCGGTGTTTTCTTCATTACCCGCGTCTTCTTCCGTATACAACCCAATTATCGAACCAAAGTGTGCCATTGATATAAAGTACCTAGTTCCACCACATCGGAATGCTACCCCATCGTTGTCAAATGGGTCGCACCTTGAATTGAACGTGAAGGTGCTATAGAATTCCATAGTGCACTCGTGGACTGAGCGCAGTCAAGTGGTCAGGGTGACTCTTAGTGGTCCTGTGACTAGGTTGTTGAAGCGGTCAAGTTGGTTCACCAATGCTAACAAATCCATGCATGCTTGTCTTGGGTATTCTTCCGGTCTTGTTTTATAGTACTTCGTATCTAGCCCTAGCATCGAGCTCATTTGCGTTGAACCTCGTGAATTTCCTTGACATCTGAAAGAATACACCAAAAGTTAGTATGAAACAGTGGAATTTTCAGAAAAAAACTGCAAACAGCGAGCTGGACACGGCCCGTGTTCAGCGGACACGGCCCCGTGTCCAGGTGTCTGTTACTCAAAAACATCATTTTTCGACCCGGTTTCGAAAACTTGAAAATTTTTGGTCCAATAGGCGCGGTTTCTCCCGAAAATGAAACCCCAAGTACCGTTTTTCCCAAAACAACCCGTTTACCCATTGAATTTCATCTTTTTGGTTCAAAAACAAGGGTTTGGGGTTTTTGTGAGAAATCGGGCGAATATTTGAACAATACAAGTGGATTTACTTTCTATAACACTTATCTAAGTAAATGCTAACAGATTTATGCAAAAATTTGAGGTTCGATCCGGATGAAGTTCAAGAACCCTAGATTTTTCCCCAAATTTTTGAAGTTTTAACTACATGCAAATGCTTAATCTAACTAATAATAGTGATAGAATCATACCTTGATTTTGTTAGAACGATAGGAGACGTTGAAAATCTGCGGAAAATCGCCTTGAACCAGAGCGTTTTTGGGGAAACGGGGCTTGTGGAATGAAGTAACTGTTATGAAAAGGGGTTTTATCCCGACAGTCGCACGGAAACCGCCCCGTATCCAGGGGACACGGCCTCGTTCCGAGCAAAAGTTTTGAAATATATATATATATATATATATATAGAGAGAGAGAGAGAGAGAGAAAGTATAATGTACAAAAGGGCTTAACGTACGTTAACGTACGCGACAGAAAAACAACTTGCGTGATTAATATATAACGTGCGTGATTTGTAGGATAAGGGCTCCCATGCGTGATTATTAGGGCTCCCATGCGTGATTTTTGACTCTCATGCGTGATTATTAGGCTCCCATGCGTGATTATCACAAAACCAACGGTTCCATGCGTTATTTACTGTCCCATGCGTGATTATAGCCCAGATCTGATGGTTATCAGTGTCGCGTACGTGAAGTACGATAAGGCCTTTTGTATGTTAACCGCTCCCTATATATATATATATATATATATATATATATATATATTTTTTTTTTTTAGTGCTCGTGTGAGTGCCCCTCTTTTCCCAAAAACTTGGTTAGAAGACTTACTGACTAAGATGTCATCCCGTTGATTCGTAACTTACCAGGTATGATGTTGTTGCATTTATTCATCGACCGTTTGAAGCGAGATTTCTTCCTCTTCATCCTCAATAAAACCTTGATAGAGTTTCAGCCGTTGGCCATTGACTTTGAATGGAGGTCCATTCCGAGATTTTATTTCTACTGCACCGTGTGGGAAAATATGGGTGATGGAAAAAGGTCCTGACCACCTAGATTTTAATTTACCAGGAAATAGTCGTAGTCATGAATTAAACAAAAGAACTTGATCTTCTACTCGAAATTCACAAGGTTTAATGTGTTTGTCATGCAAGTTTTTCATTCTTTCCTTACAAATTTCTGAGTTTGAGTATGCATAATTCCTAAGTTTGTCTAATTCATTTAATTGACAAAATCGATTTTTACGAGCAAATTCTAAATCTAAGTTTACATTTTTAATTGCCCAGTAGGCTTTGTGTGCAATTTCTACTGGTAAGTGACAACTTTTTCCATAGACGAGCTTATATGGGGTTGTACCTATTGTTGTTTTATAAGCAGTTCGAAAAGCCCATAAAGCATCATCTAATTTATCTGCCCATTCTTTTTTATTTAACCCTACGTTTTTTTTGAGTATTCGTTTTAAACCTCTATTAGTCACTTCGGCTTGTCCGTTTGTTTGAGGGTGATATGCTGTTGAGACCCGGTGATGGACCCCATATCTTGTTAATATTCTTTCAAGTTGATGATTGCAAAAATGGGTACCTCTATCACTTATTAATGCTTTAGGTGTTCCAAAACGAGAGAATAATTTTTTCAGAAATCTTACCACGACTCTTCCATCATTTGTTGGAAGTGCCTCAGCCTCAGCCCATTTAGACAAGTAATCTACTGCCACAAGTATATATTTGTTTCCTTTTGACGGTGGGAAAGGTCCCATAAAGTCGAGTCCCCACACATAAAAAATTTCACTAACAAGGATGCCATTTTGTGGCATTTCGTTTTTGGAAGAAATATTACCTGTTCTTTGGTAAGCATCACATGTCTTGACAAGACTTTGGGCGTCTTTGTAAATGGTTGGCCAATAATATCCTGAATCAAATACCTTTCGTGCGGTACTAGCAGCACCATGATGTCCTCCGTATGGACCTTCATGACAATGGCGGAGAATTCTTCGTGCTTCGCTACCATGTACGCATCGTTGGATGAGTTGGTCGGCACATATTTTGAAAAGATATGGATCCTCCCAAAAATAATGTTTCACATTAGCAAAGAATTTTTTTCTTTGATGATGTGGCCAACCTTTTGCGACTATACCGCTAGCTAGGTAGTTAGCATAGTCGGCGTACCATGGTTCTTCCTTGTATTCCACCATTTCTAAGGACTTTGTTGGAAATTTTTCGTTGATTTGCTCGTCCCTGGTCGCCTCCAAAGCTGGGTCTTCTAAGCGTGAAAGATGATCTGCCGCGGTGTTTTCTGCTCCTCTTTTGTCTTTGATTTCAATATCAAATTCTTGGAGGAGTAGAATCCACCGAATCAAACGTGGTTTTGCGTCCTGCTTTTTGAAGAGATATCGAATGGCTGCATGATCTGTATAGACTATAGTTTTAGAAAGAACAAGATAAGAATGAAATTTATCAAAAGCAAATACCACAGCTAGCAATTCTTCTTTAGTTGTTGTGTAATTTTCGTGTGCATCGTTAAGTGTTTTACTAGCATAATAAATTGGGTGGAAATGCTTTTCTTTTCTTTGTCCCAGGACAGCTCCAACTGCAAAGTCACTTGCATCACACATGATCTCGAAAGGAAATTTCCAATCAGGCGCTATCATGATAGGTGCATTGACTAACAATTCCTTTAGGGTTAGAAATGCTTGGTTGCAATCCTTGTCAAAGATGAAAGGGGCATCTTTTTCAAGTAATTTTGTTAGAGGCCTTGAGATTTTAGAAAAGTCTCTGATAAATCGCCTATAGAATCCGGCATGCCATAGAAAACTTCTAATAGCTCTAACGGAGGATGGGGGTGGTAATCGAGAAATGGTGTCTATTTTGGCTCGATCAACCTCCATTCCTTCGTTTGAGATTTTATGACCGAGTACTATTCCCTCAGTTACCATGAAATGACATTTTTCCCAATTAAGGGCGAGGTTAGTTTCCTCACACCGGGATAGCATTCGTTCAATGTTATCGAGGCATTGGTCGTATGAATCCCCAAAGATAGAAAAGTCGTCCATAAAGACTTCCATTGTCTTTTCTATCATGTCATGGAAGATGGCTACCATGCAACGTTGGAATGTTGCGGGGGCATTACATAGACCAAATGGCATGCGTCGATAAGCAAAAGTTCCATAGGGACATGTGAACATTGTCTTTTCTTGGTCTTCGGGTGCTATCGGGATTTGAAAGTAACCTGAAAACCCATCCAAAAACAGTAAAATTTATGACCGGATAATCTCTCTAACATTTGATCAATGAAGGGTAAATGAAAGTGATCTTTCCTTGTTGCTTCATTTAATCGTCTATAATCTATACATACTCTCCATCCTGTGACGGTTCTCGTTGGTATTAATTCATTCTTTTCATTAGTTATTACCGTCATACCTCCTTTCTTTGGAACTACTTGGACGAGACTTACCCAAGGACTATCGGAGATAGGATAAATAAGTCCGGCGTCAAGTAATTTGATGACTTCGTTTTTAACCACTTCTTGAACATTTGGATTTACTCGACGTTGTGGTTGTATTACCGATTTGTAGTCATCATTCATTAAAATTTTGTGCGTGCACATGGAAGGACTTATTCCTTTAATATCTACAAGCTTCCAAGCGATCACATTTTTATGTTTTTTCAAAAGGTTAATTAATTTTTCTTTTTCTAAACTATATAATTTAGACGAAATAATTACAGGTAATTTACCATCTTTGTCTAGAAAAGCATATTCCAAACCTTTTGGAAGTTCTTTGAGCTCAAGAGATGTGTCTTTAGGAGACTCCTTATTTGGTTGCTCATCAAGAACTTTAAAAGTTTGTTCTATGGCGACCACTTCTTCAACAAAGTGGTCAAACTTTTCACTTGTATCGGGTGGTTCATCTTCATCTTCAATTAGGGGGTCATTATTGCCGAATGGATATTTCATTGACCGCTCAAGATCGACACTCTTTTTAAATGCCCCTAATTGAAGAGGTAGTTTGTTGAACTTCCGGTTTTTCAAAGCTTCGTGAGTTTTTACAAAGGGTCGTCCCAACACTAGAGGAGCGTCATTGAGGATGACGAAGTCGGTTGGGACTACTATTTGATTTGTTTGAACCAAGACATCCTGAACTACACCGATTGATTTTATTACCTTCCGATTGGATAGGAAAATGGGTATTTGAAGTGGAGAAAAATCTCTAATACTTAATTTTTCGAAAATGTAGTTAGGCATTATGTTAACGCAAAGATCTTTATCAATCGTGACATTACTAATAAACAAATTTTGAAAAAAAAACATGGAACCGGTGTAATGTTGATTTCAAATGGGTCTTCTTTTATTAGTGAGGTTTGATCATTACTTAACTTAACACTTACCGTTTCGTCAATTTTAGTGTTAGTGTTTAACTCTTTTAAAAACTTAGCATGAGTGGAAACTAAACAATGATTTTCAAAAGAAGGTGACAAGAGATTAATTTCTTCAAAGTTAGACTCTTCTTGAATTTTAACGTTGTCGGACTCACCTTTTTCGTTGTTTAACTCATGTGTCGGTTTTTCACTTATTTGTTCTTCCATTTTTACACTTTCAGTTATTTCTTCTTTATTTAATTCTTCTCTTGCGCGGGACTCCTCTTCCCTTGCGCGAGATTCTTTTATATAGCGATCGATAACTCTAAGGTGTTCTAATATCCTATCGGTCACTTCGGTTATAGAAAAAGGATCGGGATTTTCAAAGCTTGAATCCGGTTGTTCGATCCTTTGCTCCTCATAATACCCATATGAAGTAGATGGTTCACACCATTGTTCTTCATTGTAAGCATATGATGGATAAGGGTTGTAATTTTGTTCTTCATAATACCCATATGAGGTAGATGGTGCACGCCATGGCTCCTCATAGTAAGCATATGAAGGTGGTGGCTCATATCTTGGTTCCTCAAAGTATGCGTAAGAAGGTTCATACCTTGGTTCATCAAAATATGAGTATGAGGGAGGAGGTTCATACCTTTGATCTTCACAGGATGTATATGAAGTTGATGGCTCGTACCTGTGCTCCTCATAGTAGGTGTATGAAGTGGACGGTTGATATAAGTTACAATATTGAACCGAGTGCGGTCACCACAATTAGTGCAATAGTTATTCCTATAATCATCCTCCTCATAGGTGTAGTTGTAACCTCCTGAGTATTGATCCATAAGAATCACTCAGCAGACCACAACCAAGTCTCGAGATCAGAAAACAAAAATAAAAACGGGAACAGAGGCTGGACACGGCCTCGTGTTCAGTGGACACGACCCCTTGTACAGAATCTGTATCTGGGCGTTTTAATTAAAGTTACTGATTTCGTTGAGCACGGGGGCGTGTTCAGTGAGCATGACCCCGTGTTCATGCTCTGTATCGGGGTGTTTTATGAAAAATGTGCAGCACGGCCCTGTGTTCAGCGAGCACGGCCCGTGTTCAGGTTACTGTAAATGCAAAACTAAACTAAAATGCAGAAAAATGTGCGCGCGTTTTAAAAAGGTTTTGAAAAACTGATTAGGCCGTCGATTTTAAGCTTTCTTAAAATCCTTGTGTCCCCGGCAACGGCGCCAAAAACTTGATGTGCGTGAGTGTTATTAGTTATTAATGTATATATTAAGCCCTTTTTAACACTTTTTTAGCCAAGTTTTAAATTTATAAAACACGATATTTACTAACACTAAACACACATATGGGCAAGTGCACCCATCGTGAGCGTAGTATAGTGTTGGCAAGATACCGAGGTCGTCCAAGGACACAAGAGCTTTTAGTACCGGTATATCCTCAACGTCTAATCAAATCAAAAGTTAGAAAAATGTTTTAAACTAGAAAAATAAAAACTAACTAAAATGCTGAAAAATAAAATAAAAATAAAAAACAGATAGACAAGATGAATCACTTGGCTCCGACTCGTGTATAGTGTAACCTTTGATAATTTCCACACTTTTGCACTTTTTAAGAGATTATCTTAGTTATTGTAGTAGGCCCCTCTTTTGAAGGTGACGTTACCCTCAACCCAGTAGTTTGAGTCAGCAAGGATACAATCCTAAAGGGTCGGATTATTGAAAGATAATTAATTAAGTTATTAATGCGTATTGTGATAGGCCCCTCTTTTGAAGGTGACGTTACCCTCGGCTAAGTAGTCTAAGTCAGCAGGGATACAGTCCTAAATAGCCGGGTTAAAGTATTAATAGTAGTTTACAAATGAGGGGGGTTAAAGAGTTTGGACCCCCGCCATCCAATACCGTTAAGTATTGAAGGAGGTCCTACTAAATTTGACCCAGGTCCTTGCAGGATCTATACACTGAACAAGGCAAGACTCTTACCAAACCGTTCCCTTAACCCCCGACCAGGTAGCCAACATACCTCCATATAGACCATGGAGATATGAATGGTGAAAATCTTTTATTTTATACAGACAGTAAAATAATGCCAAGACACCACAGACAAAGGATAAGGAAAAATCACCTTCAACATAAGAAACTAGTTATTAAAGTCATTAATACAAAACCAAGTAAAAAGTGCGAAAAGATTAGAAATAAAAAGTATTACACTAGACACTTTGTCTTCACCAAGTGATGTAAGAGACTTAGGCAAACATGGCCTTGATTGTCAAGAACTCTTACGATCAATCTTGGATCCCGAGACGACTCACACACTCTATGATGGACAATGGATGATGGTGGTGGATGATGGTGTTATGGTGGAGGTGGGTGGTGGGTGAAGTGTGAGAGAGGTGGTGTGCCAAGGGATGGTTTGAGCTTGAGCCAAGCACTCCTATTTATAGGCTGAATAGAAGCTCGGGCACGGCCCCGTGTCCATCCTCTTCTCTGTCTTCATTAATTGCAGTTTGGCTGCATTAGTTGACCACACCCCCTTGTCCGCTAGGCACGACCCCGTGTGCAGAAGCGTATCTGTACTATCAAGATTTGCCTGGATTCTGCGAATCTTATAGTTGACCACGGCCCCGTGTCCGCTGAGCACGGCCTCGTGGTGGGTGATGGAAGCTTCTACAACTTTTTCTTTTATGCTGACACTTGGGCACGCCCCTGTGTTCAATGAGCACGGGGCGTGTTCAGCCTTCTGTTCTCTTATTTTGCTTGGGAAGATGCTTTCGGGGAGGTCGGGCATGCCACGTTTGTTCCTTTTCTTGTATTTATGTTAGATTTAGCTGCCTTTTTGCTTCTTTTGTTAATTTGAGCTCATTTAATCCTGAAAATACAAAAGGAAGAGAAAAGCACACTTTTTCCAACATTAGTACTAAAAAATGGTTAGTTTTATGCCACAAATTGATGTAATTTATATGTTGCATTTTGCACACATCAATGCACCTAAGGCCTTCATCATAAGGACTGACGAGTCCAAAATACAGACTCATGCAGGCATGTTTGTCATTGTCATGCGCAGACATTGACAACCATTCAAGTGTTACAAACACGAAACTTTACAGATACAAGGTTATACAAATATAACGCTTTACACATACAAGGTTTCACAAATACAAAGTTTTCATTTAACATGCCATAGAAAATGAATTTTTATTTCGTTTTCTAAAACAATACTTTAAAAACCGGTTATTCAAACAGATTTATTTCAAATCTTTTACATACAAACTATGAACTCGCTCAACTTTATGTTGATTTTTCGAATGTTTCTTTCTCAGGTTACTTTATCAAATTATGGTATGGTTGGAATATGAGAACCACGTGGATTCGAGTACTTAGTGGGCGTTCGTTTTCTAGAAGTCTTAGCTTATTTGCTTCCGCTATGCAATGAAGATACCAGTCCAGTAACGCCATGCTCTGATATTTCGGGGTGTGACAGATTGGTATCAGAGCTATAGGTTACAGTGAATAGTGTTTCTGTAGAGATACCTAGGCTCTAACCTCACTTTTCTCTGGGGACTTAGATTATTAAGACATTGAATATATACCGAATGCCTAAGACTCGAATATGGTCTCCAATCGTTGCCGAAAAAAATGAGTCAAAACTTTGTTTTTAAACATACACTAATGTGGTGTTTTCTACACGGTACACAAAAACAGTCACATACATACAGTGCACAAAACTTTGAGAGTTTAGGAAACATGCATATAGGACCTTTTGAAAACTCTTGATGAGAAACTTATGTCGAAATTCGTTAAAGGTCCTCACTTAGAAACCGTGACTAATAACTCGGGCAAACGTCATTATCTATGTTGTCTATGCTATTTTAATTACCCGAGCAGGTAACCTGCGTGGAACGAAACGCTATTGTGCAACTATACGTTAAACTTAAACTATACGTCAGCGGACGTCGAAGTACATCACACACGACTTTCGAGGCGAGGTCTTTGAGAAGACACAATGAAGCTTTTCAACGACTATGCAAATCCTGTCAGCAGGAGAACTATCGAACAAGATACGACGATTTGTCACGCGATCCTGCAACGACACGAATCACGCCAAGGAGAAGACGCATGTCTCCGCATTCCCCCTATCTCATTAACAACGAGTACGTTATGTTCGACATTCAATGGTAATGTCACCTAACAACTGGTCATCACATGAAACCCCAGGTAAAGTCCTTAAATTTCTTTTATTTAAATTTCGACTTTTGTATCTAGTGAGTAGATTTTTACATCTCTACTCCTCATAATGGTCATTTCACCACGATAATTTCATTTATTATAGCGAACACTCGTTTGCTTCATTTCTTGAAAAATTCATATGTTACACATGCGTCGTTTGTTACGCATGTGGTTTCACTTTGAATGATCGTTTTCATCAAAAATTTCAATTATTGTTTCGCTATATCTAGATTATTGCTTCGTGATCTGGATGATCCGCATTCTTGTAAGTGTTAACTCCTTGATATCGAGTCAACAAAACTTTCTTGAAAACTTCTTTTCTTTTCAAGTTACGTACATGGTTTTTCGTCATAACCATGCCAAAATTTCCTTGTCGATACATGTATTTATTTTCTTGCACCGAAACCAAGTTCAATTTTTTGAACTTGTCCACTACACATATTTAATTCAAGGCACCATATGATGTGTTGAAGGCATCATATTCAAATCAGTTTTTAACAAGCACTTCATTTGTTCCGAGTCGTAGTAGACTTGTTTGGTTTTCAACTCCATTAAATCATTTGTTGATTTCAAAACCTTGTGGTGGTGTTTTCACTAATTTAAAGCTTGCACTAATCTCGTTTACACTTCTCATGCACAGATTTAATTATTTATTTATTGGTTTGCTTTAAATCCGCTTTGATTTATCGTATTACAATAGTCCTAACACGATCGTGTGTTAAGATAATGGTACACAAATTCGTTGTATATTCCGGTGTACCTACTAACGGTTTTTTTCATCATCGATCGAATGTTTTGCGATATTCATTGCTTCTTCATCTTCGATCGAAAACAGTGTTTCTTTGATGTTCCGTCTTCAATTGAAAATCCGTTGATGTTTGTTTGGAACAAACGTTTAGATTTACTTAGTTAAACCTTCAGTTGAATTCAAACACGGTGAACTTGTTTGATCACCGCTATTATTGAATTATTTAAATCACTACGACACCTTGCGGTGTCGGTATAAACTTGTAGCTTGCGCTAATCATGATCGAGCATTTCATGCAAGACACGGTGAGGCTTGTTTGATCACCGTTATTATCGAATTATTTCATTCACACGACACCTTGTGGCGTTGATATAACTTGTAGCTTGTGTTAACCATGATCGAGTATTTCATGCAAAACTATTTAATTTGAGCTTGTTGATTCTAAGTTCAGCTAGTGGATGTTATCATTTCTATAATTCATTTGCATATTGTGAATGTCCGTTTGGAATTCTATTGCTCGAAATTCATCTTTTATTGGACCTCTGTTAACTAGTCACACTGGTGACTGTATCAGTACGTCTCGTTTCCCTTGACATCAAATTCTGAAACACATTCCTTTTAGCCATTGGGTTCTCATTGTTGTAGTACGTCCTTGAATTCGAAAAATTCGAATAAGTCTTCATTCGATTTTATTTTCATTCACGTTGGTAATAATTGTATTTACCTATGCATAACCTAACTCTAAGGAGTTAACATAGTCTAAATTTCGAGGACGAAATTTTATTAACAGGGGGGAATGTGACAACCGGTAATTTACGGCTCCTAATTAAGCGCAAAAACTAGGATTAGGATGATAATAAATAGTGTTTAAGACGTAGATTAACTTAATTAGGCCTTTGGAGTGCCTAGGAACGTCTATTCGGCTTTACAGTGCGCGAACGGTTGTTTACGGGAAAACCTGTTAAACGTTAAACGACAACGAATTGAAATCGAAAAAAATATTGAAAACTCCGATTAATACAAATTTTTTACGAATATTTTAGACTTATAAATTTAGTTTTGCAAATTTATCGTGCTTCCGTACGTCATAAACGCGAATGATAATGAAAAACGCGACTGCAGGAAACGCACCGGCAACGAAACGGAAGCACCGGACACGCGTAATACCTAAAAAAACTTAAATTTTATGATATATTTAGATTCCTAATTATATTTTTATAATCGTAGTCAAAACCAAATCGAAAAACGGTTTAAAAACGGCCAACGACGCGGTTTTACGCGAATTTATACCGTAATAGGCGAACTAACACGACAAACGACTACCGACCGTATTACATGTGTTTTAAATACTAAAAATCTTTTTTTATGACGTTACGAAGTGTTCGGGTTTTGAAAATGAGTTCGTAGGAACTTTCGGGCCGCTTAAACGCATGAGATTGCGCTTGTGGGCAATGGCCCAAGCCCAAAGCCCACTAACTAAACCTCTATTTAAGAGTAGTAAACCCTACCATTCTCATTTTCATTCATCTGCTACCTTGGAAT
Organism: Helianthus tuberosus; assembly: GCA_030545235.1. Classification (NCBI taxonomy): domain Eukaryota; kingdom Viridiplantae; phylum Streptophyta; class Magnoliopsida; order Asterales; family Asteraceae; genus Helianthus; species Helianthus tuberosus. Next base: position 25,040 of record JARYGA010036826.1, on the reverse strand, counting down.
TTCCTCTCATTTTCTTTGTGTCTGCAACCTTATCTCCAAGAATAAACCCTTGAAATTCCATTTCACATATCTCTTTAACTTGAAAACACGTACAAACTCCCCCCTGCCTTCATGTTCCTAAAGAAATCCCTAGAATAAAAAATCTTCACAGCCGACACCCCTCACTCACTGCTCTCTCTCGATGAATAGGTGCTCCGGCGCTAAATTGCCAGTCGGCTTCACACACACCCAACCCTCATCCCCTACACCCCCACACCCAACCCCCACCCACTGCTGGTCTACTCTCCGACTGTATGACCGACCACCACCGGATGGTGGTGGCGTGCGGCGGCGCTACACAGAGAGACGAGAGAGAGGCCGAGACGAGAGCGAGAGAAAGAGAGATGGGATTTAGGTTTGGTTCGATTATGTTCAGGTTAGACTCCGGTGGTGAAAAAGAACGGCGACGGCGGTGGGGAACAAGATTGACAGAAGCGAGCTCCGACCGTGACAGACTCCGACGACGGCGAGTAGCGCAAACCTGTAGAATGGCTGGTAAACATATTACCACTAACCTCTGTTCGTTTTTTTTGTTTTCTTTTTCTAAACTTTCTTTCTTTCTTTTTTTCGGTGGTTTCCGACGATGATCCTGTGGAAGATGATGGGTGAAGTGTGGTTAAGGCAGTGGTGACTAACTTTTCTGATGACAGGAGGTGATTATGTGTTGTCGGTTTGAGTTTGGTACGATTCAGATTCAATTCAGATCCGGTGCGGTTCGGGTCTCGTGTTTTGGGTCAGATTTACATCTCGGTCATGACAAGTCAAACTGGTCAATGGTTCGGTTCGGTCAACATAAGTCAGCGGCGGTTCAATTTGTGGTTTGGGTTGACTCGGTCAAACCAAGTCACCTCGGTCAAACCTGGTCAACTCAGTAAGTCAACCGGTCAACTCAGCCAACTTTTCAGCGTTTCGACATGAAGATTCGGTAAAAGATTTAGGACACGATCATTATTTACGTAATTAGTTTTCATTATTACACGTGAACGAGCTCGAACCGATTTCAATAAGTGTTTAGTTTATACTTTGTCTTTTTTACGAAAAAATTTATATATTGATGATCGAATATTGATTGAATTTTGAAAAATAACGACAACTTGTGTTGTCGGGGGCGTCCAAAAACTGAGAAAACTCTGCCCGTTTTTCGAGAAAATCCGAAACCAAAACGCGTTTTATTATAATACAAAACCTAACGGATCCGAGAGACTTTTATAAAATACAAAAACAAGCATAAAATTATTTTCGACGACACTTTACAACTTACGAAAACGACGAGTCGGAAATTATTTACAGTATATAAATATATTTATCATATTTATTTTTTTAGACTTCGAAAATTCGACAATCCTTTTCTAAAATCAATATAACTATTTATATTGTTTCAAACGCCGATAACACGCCTTCGTTTTACAAAAATAAATACAGTTTATATATTCGTTTCGAATATCAAACAACACGACGATTCTTTTATAAAATAAATATAGTTTTTATATTTATTTCAAATATCAACCGACACGATTTCGTTTTATAAAATAAATATAGTTTGTATATTTATTTCAAATATCGTACAACACGAATTCTTTTATAAAAATAGATATAGTTTGTCTATTTATTTCAAACATCCAACAACTCGATGATACTTTTATAAAAAAATATAACTTTTTATATTTATTTCAAACGCCTAAACGGCACATTATATATATATATATCAACGTACAAGTTTGTTATATATTATTTTCATATAAACTTTTGTACATACACATACGACTTCTCCTGACGACTAACGCGATGATAACCACATATTTGTATATTTTTATATAAATATTTATACACTCTAAATCTCTCGAGAACTAAGTCTTTCTAAGACTTATTAGTTATCACTGACAATAAACAAACTAAACAAAGTTTAACATAGTCATTTTCGTTAAGTTAATAACTTACCGTCGAATAGTTCTATTAGCGATTCGGTAGAGCTCGGTGACACGTAGTTTAGTTACCGCGTTTATTTAGAAACTTATAAGATATTCCGTGTTAGTAATATTGTAGATTGCACGTTAGCGAATCACGTATTGGAAATGACATCACGAAGTCGTATTCAACTTGCTTTGCACAAGGCAATCCAGGTGAGTTCATAACCCCACCTTTTTACGGTTTTACATTTTTTTTTCTAAATGTTTTCGGGGTGGAAAGACATGCACGTTTTGCAAAAACAAATAAAGTTTTCGGTGATAAGAATTACATATTTTCTAGACTTACACGTTTTGCTAAGACATAAGGTTTTTGACGAATAAAGGTTTCATATTTCTAAACCATTCTACAAACAAGTTGTAACTAACGCAACTGGTTTTTGATTTTCGATAAACTCAAATGGTTTACGAGAAACTTATGCAAAATACACCTGTTTTTACAAAAACATAAATAGTTACGAAACATGCATGAGCTACAGATACTAGTGACGGGGTTGGTCTTAGTTACAAAGGGGACTGGTTAATCCTGTACAAGAACAACGGAGACTGTGTGTCCCAAATACAACAACCCAAAACTTGCATGCACCTAAGGCCTCCATCTTAAGGACTGACGAGTCCAAAATACAGACTCATGCAGGCATGTTTGTCATTGTCATGCGCAGACATTGAAAGCCATTCAAGTGTTACAAACACGAAACTTTACAGATACAAGGTTATACAAATATAACGCTTTACACATACAAGGTTTCACAAATATAAAGTTTTCATTTAACATGCCAAAGCAAAAGAATTTTTATTTCGTTTTCTAAAACAATACTTTAAAAACCGGTTATTTAAACAAATTTATTTCAAATCTTTTACATACAAACTATGAACTCGCTCAACTTTATGTTGATTTTTCGCATGTTTCTTTCTCAAATTATGGTACGGTTGGAATATGAGAACCATGTGGATTCGAGTACTTAGTGGGCGTTTGTTTTCTAGAAGTTTTAGCTTATTTGCTTCCGCTGTGCAATGAAGATACCAGTCCAGTCACGCCGTGCTCTTATATTTCGGGGTGTGACATTCAATTCATTCCACGTTAAAGCATACGCAGCCGCCTCATCCAACGCCTGAACCTGAAGGTTCCACCATGACAGAGTCCCGTCTAGAAACAGTCCAGAAATGTACGTGACTTGATGCTTTGGTGCACATTTACTCATTCTTAAAACAGAATCCGTCTTCTCAACCCAGCGCACAAAGGCTACGGCACCCCCAGTGCCATCAAAATTCAGGGGATTGCAGTCCAAAAACAGATTATAGGTACAGCCTGTACACAAGCAACATCATTCACAGAAAGGATTAGCAAAGCACACTTGGAAATGTCCAAACGTATTGTAATGTGTCTTAGGTGACTAAACATTATCGTTGGGTGGGTTATTCCTTGAGGTACCTCCGCTGTGTTCGGAGCGAAGGGCCTCGTGTTGTGCGATGGCCTATGAGATGCGCTTTTGTAATTCCGCCTCTGTCGTGGGCAGAGGGTTGTTGGAATCAGTATTCCTTCGCGGCGGCATCCTTCTTCTAAGAAGAAGATCGGATAGGTCAGGTCTTATTCGTTAAATAAATAAATAGTTGTCTAGAGGTCGTATGTACATATATATATATATAAGCAATCATCATTTCAAACAATCATGCAACAACACAATTATAGTATGTACATGTAATTCCAACAAAGTGTTTAGTGAGAACATGACGATTGAGCTTTCATTAATTACTAACCACAGTCATATTGTTTACAAAGTGTATCACATCAAAAGGGACATAGGGTCACACTACCCTTGTCCAATAAGTCTATCAATATACAAAAATAACATAGTCAAAAAGTGGTCTTCAAAATCTTCACAATGTCACACCCTGACTTTTGCGGAATCGTATGATGTGTGACTGGTTTAATATCATTGCATTCAATCATAATAAACAACTACATGATCAAAACGATGTTCATCCATTCATAAAATTTGAGTCTTACAAACACTGGTTATTTAAGTTTTAAAACACAACCTTCGACTAGGTTACAAACCAACAAAAGTGGATGACATCTAAACTTGAAGTCTACTTCTAGAAACAACACCCGCGCCCAAGATCCAACCTGTCGCCTGAAATACATGTAATTTTGGAAAACATCAACAAAAGTTGAGCGAGTTCATGCGTATGTGTGAGTACTTGTAATCTTGTAAACCTTTGAGAGAATCCTTTGAAAACATGTATGAAAAACGTGTATGAACATACCAAGTAAACGTTTTACAAGGACATTAAGGCATGTGAGGACTTAGGGAGCACTCGAAATGAGTAAGCTTATACCCTTGTCGATTTCCCTCGACTATGTCGAATTTCCCTTCGACTATGTCAATTTCCCTTGACTATGTCAATTTCCCTTGACTTTGTCGATTTCCCTTGACTTTGTCGATTTCCCTCGACTGGGACACCGAAGCACTCAAGTGGTCACATGAGGACCATGAGTGGGGCTCGGCCATACCCGTTAGATCTAACCCTCGTCCCTAATTAAGTATTAATGGCAATTCAATATTTAAGTCTATGCTGACATGATCTAGTATTTCATAGGCATTTCATACCGTTTAAGCATTCGTAACATGTATTTCACCCCCGCGAGTTATAAAACCAAAAACAGTTAAGAGAAAAGGGGGAGCATGAACTCACTGTTTTGCGTCTTCGATACTCGTAACTCAATTCTCCTTAGCAAATACGACTCCCTACAATGTACTAGGGTCTATTAGACGAACGGGTTGTCTTAGTGTTTACGTTTTGAGTTACGTTTCTTTTATGTCTTCGATATTATTCCAAGTTATAATTCCTTGTTAAAATAATAATTATTTTAACTTTAAATTATATTAAACTTTGGAATAATTGTTAAACAATATTTTTGTGACAATACTTCTCAAGTATTTATTCTCGTATTTTCTTCCCAATAATGGGGGTATCTCATACATGTATTTTCGTATTCTTGTATATGTAGTTCTGAAATAATATATTTTCAAGTCTCACTTAGAAAATATATATAAACTTATTTTGTCCAAAATAATGTATTTCAAGAAAATATATATTTTTCCCAAAAATCATATATCTTCTAAATATTCTAAGAAAATATATTTTTACTTCAAAAAATAATATATTTTCTCTTTGTCGAAAATATGATATACTTTGTAATAATAACGAAAACTATATTTTCATTTCTTGTGTCCAAGATAATATTTACCAAAAACATATTTATAACGGTATTTTCCGGAATATTTTGTAAGTTACGTTCTTGCGTTCGACTTCACAATATTACGTGTGTAACTTATATATTTATTCCTTGTGATTTTTGGTATTATTTTGGATTGTATATTCTTGGTATTTGTTAAGTTATATTATTTTACCCTAAAATAATATAACTATTTCACCAAGTATACAAATAATCACACACATTGTGTTATAAATGTAAATATATATTCTAAATACATATTTACCCATTTTTATTTATAAAAACTAACCTCCAATACTCATATTTTTGTAACAAAATCTATGGCAAAGTTTATGTTGAAACCCATAGCTGAAACTCACTTGTAAATACTTGTTTAGAAAATATTTTTCTAATTGTTTGTATTTTTAGAAAAATTTGCCATAGTTTCCCCTAAAAATGGAGGTGTCCATTCTATTAAAGCATATCATTTTCTTTTCAAAAACCATCATAAAAATCAACAATCAATCTACATTTACCAAGTGCTAAAACAAAGCTATCTACATAAAGATCATGAACTTGAGTTTTCATAAAAACTTGTAGTAACTTGGTAGTGTGTTTAGTAGACTTAGTTACCATTTAAAGTGTGTTCATTTCCTTAAAAATCTCATTCTTGAAAGATTTGAGTGTTTACAACTTGTTAGATGATTTTTCCAAAAATCATTCTTTTGAGTTTTTCTTGTAAACAAAGTGTTTTTATACTTGTTTTCAACACTAGAAACATGGTTAGTTTCTTTAAAAACTATGTTTATACAAATCTTGTGATTTAGCTTGGTTTCTTTGGAAAACTATTTTAGAAATCATCCACTCACAAGTCTCGTATCTTGTTTAAATCATCATCATAAGAAAACAACTTTTTATTTTTCAAGTTCATGTAAACATAAGTTATGGTGATCTTGGTTTTTTTACAAGATCATCACATCAACTTACTAGATCATGTGTTTAATCACAATCTAGTTGGTTCCATATGATGTCTAACATCACTAACACTAGTAATCAATCAACAAGAAGCAAATTATCACTAAACAACAAGTATTCATATGTTTATTAAGCTTATGTTAGAGATTCATGTTTATGTTCTTTAATGTTCTTCATATTTAACATTGTTCATCATTTATTAACCATCAAAATTAGAAGTAACAAAGGGTTATGAGAGCCTTACTACTAGCATAAGGCTAGGGATGAACACTTAATGAAGAAGATGATAAAAGTGGAGGATAAAAGCAATCGGGGAAGGTCCTTCAAGGTCCAAGACCACCAAGCTTCACTATAGACCTTCTTACACCTTGTGTACACTTGAGATTGTATGAAAGTGAATGAATGATGGTGGTGATATGTTTTTTGTTTACGGCTGAGAATGGCAATGGGAGAGGAGAAGGATGGTGGTTTGTGTAGTGGGTGAGAATGATGAGAGTTTATGCCTTCTTATAACATCCAATCCTTATATCCAATGGTTTTCATGTTTCTAATAGTACAAACAATATCTTAAGCAAATCCAAGAAAGATCAAATGAGGATTTAGTGAAATCTTGTAAGATTTTGGGAGGTGGGGTCACAAGTGACCGTAAATATGAAAGGGGGGGGGGGGTATTAGTTTGTTTTCAAGGGTAAGTTAGATGATTAAGTTAGATTTCAAATGTAATGGTTAGTGTTTATGTGTAACATGTGTTATATAGTGTGTTAAGGTGTTCGGGGATCGTAACTAGCTCAGAAACATTGAAACAATGCTTCTAGTATAATTTTGGTGTTTCGGGTAATGTTCGGTTATTTGGTTAGATATCGGTTTGTTAAAGTGTCAAATCATTCCGTTTAGTGATCTTTAAGTACCCTTTTGTGACACTTTTGATTCCCGACACTTAGGAAAGCATTCAGGACCATTTAGTCATATTTTTGCATGTAATAAACTTGTTAAAAAGCTGATTTTTGCTGAATTATGCAGAATTCTGCACTTTGAGTGAGTTTTAGGCACTTTCCCGGCACTATATCTATCACCTAGAAAAGCAGTTTTGTGATCCTTACTTCCCTACACACTATACTAGTGTAATACGTAGTCTCTGGCTCATACTGGGCCTCAAAACACTGTCTGTCTATGTACTGAACTTCGTCAGCATTTTTAGTTTGTCTGATAATGGTGCCAATTCTGTTCTGTGCATTATTAGAACTATATCGTGTTGCATGTAGCGACGATAAAAGTCTTGCAACATGAAATGTCATTGTATGTATATAACAGTAATCAGAAATTCATTTGTCTTGTAAACTAGATCATGCACAGTTATTAAAGCACATATTACTGTTCAATTAGTGTACGGAATGTACGGAAAAGTGACAGTTGTCACACACAATCTCGGCTCAATTGTAGTGCTCTCACTAAAAGTAATGCATCTGCACAAAACCAAAAACCTACTATGCTGATGGTGGAGGAGGAGGGGGAGGGAGGAAAAGTAAACTGCGAACATGTGCAAGCTCCTCCTCGAGCTCATACACACGACGAAGCAAATAACTAATCTGCTGCTCGACAGTAAGGAAGCGGGCATCAAAACCCGGAAAAGTAGCAGGAGCAGCAGGTGGATATGCAAAAGGAGATGACGATGAATGTGGAGGGACAAAAGTAGACTGACAGGGACAAGGTGGAGGGCATAGAGGAGTCAACTCGAGCTCTAGAATTCTGCGACTCAAGATCTCAAACTGCAACTACAGCGACAAAAGTAACTCATCCCGTGTGTAGCCTCCATAATGCGAGGGATGATAGGGGTCGGAGATCGGCATAGTATATGGCGGGAACCATCGGAATGGCTCGTCAAGCGGTGTAGATGTAAAGGGAGTTAAAGATGTAGTCGGTGGGATCAGAGGAAAAGCTGCTGAAGTAAATGGGTCATAACTCGGGGGCTGGCCCGAAGTACCTTCCTCTGGTCGAGGTGCAGGGATGTCCTGAAGGAAAACAATCGGTAGGTTGGTGCGGTGAACATCAGACTCAACAAGAGGTAGGGGAGCAACATCAGCGGGTGGGGGTGGAGGAATGAATGGCTCAACAGGTGGGAGATCAATAGGTGCAGGCACTGGCTCTGGAACAAGGGGCGCGATATCTGGTAATCCAAACGGGACATGGTTATGATCAGGAATCAACTCAGGATCAATAGGTGCAATATCAGACTGGCCAAAGGGAACATGGTTTGGCTCGGGGACATGCTCTGGGTCGTGCGGAGGTGCAGCCGACATCGCCGTGTCGTCATCAGAATCGATAGCATAAAGCTATAGTCCGGCCGCCCGTAAAGCTGAAGAAGTCACAGACTCAAAGGAGTCTGAAATGGAATGTAAACTGGAGTCGGAGGATAACTCGACAACTGGAATAGCAGGAGGTGGGATAGCAACAACCTCGTCATCAATCTCCCCATCGCCTGAGCGTCAGCTGGGGGACCATCAAAAAATAAGTCGATATCATCATCATCAAACAAGTCATCAAAAGGCCAATCCTCGGGAGGAATGACCACAAGGGGAACGACGTCGAGGATTGGTGCCACGATTTGCTTACCATCAGGGTGCCCAATGATGAGGTGATCATGAACAGGAGAAGGAATATCAAAAGGATCCTCAACGGGAACACCGTCAGCTATAGGTAAATCTTCGCCAAAATCTGGTAGCGCGAATGGCTGGAAGTCGTCCTCATCCTCGGACAACATCTCGGGATCACTCTTAGTGTCCGATGTGAATATCTCTGGCTCAGACATGACCTCGTCATCCGAAACGACGGCCATCGGGTCATGGGCGTCAGATAACCCACTCTCTGAGGATGACATGGGTGCGTGTAACATAATAATCATAACATCTGCACATATATTAATCACTACACTCAGCATATGCAAACAAAGACAATCATCACTTAATCATGTATTCACGTTATCCCTCATGAGACTTTTCTATCTTTCCTAGTCTACCCCATGCAGACTAAACGACCATTATGACCTTGCATTGTGTTTCTTGTCTTTCTTTTTGTAAACGTTTGTTCCATCGATCTTGGCGTTTTGTGTATGCAATGAAAAATATTTTGTGAAAATATTTTCGTGAGAGAGTCCTAATGATTGTAGTCTAGACTCGAGAAGGAATCCTAGTTCGCTACAATCAAAGCTCTGATACCAAACTATCACACCCTGACTTTTCCGGAAGCGTGATTACGTATGACTTGCTTAATATCGTTGCATTCAACCATAACAAACAACCACATGATAGAAACCATGATGTTCATCCATTTAGAAGTTTCAAAATAATACAACCGACATTGTTTAACACCAAACCAAGACTTCATGTTTAAAATACACAACAACCAAAGTTTAAGTTCCGTAATGGACTTAACAAAAGACACTATTAAAACTAGGCTTCGAACCATGTATCCTATCAATGATAAAATACACGATTCAAACCCTTCAACACTGGATGACATCTTTTATTGAAGACACAACTTGGAAATCTTTGAACGCCCGCCAGATCCATAATCAATTCCCTGAAATACATGTAGTTTGAAAAAAATCAACAAAAGTTGAGCGAGTTCATGTGTTTTGTATGTGAGCTCGTAATAAACCTGTAATCATTGTAAGTATGTATTTGTAAACCCGGTATGAAAGCGTCTATGAACAGATCAATTAATGATTTTCAAGGTCATTAATATGTGTGCAATGGTGCAGGAAGCCTCAAACCTAGCAGATTTTGTACCGGTCTTCCGGCTGGAAGACATAGTCACCACCTTCGGCAACTTCCGGCCCAGGGGTGGGGCTCGCAACACCCAAATAGATCTATCACTCATGTCCCTCGGTCCTTATATGTGGATTAATGGTCTTAAGCGTTATACCCACCACTCACATGATCTAACAGTTCATTCCTTAGCTAACCATACCATATGTGAACGTTTGTAAACATTTGTAACATGCATTTCACCCCCGAAGTTATAAAACTGAAAAAAGTTAAAAGAAAAGGGGGACATGAACTCACAGTCTTGCGTCTCGCAAACTGGTAACTCAAAGCTCCTTCTTGGTCGTACGGCTACCTACACGTGTACTATGATTTATTAGACGGGTGGGCCGTGCCTTGACTCTTAGTCTTAATTGTTATGACTTAGCATCTTTGAGTTATATTTCCTTGTGTCATAATATTATTCCAAGTATATAATTATTTATTAAGATAATAATATTTTAACTTAAATTATATTTATTAATTATTGAAATATTTGTTATCAAGTATTTATACATGTATATTTTCCCCAAAGGATGGGTATACCTACACTCGTATTCTTATACTTGTGTATTTTTGCCAAGTATTGGTGGCGTATTCCGGTGTGTACTTATACATACGAGAATACGTATTCTTATTGTATTTATTAAGTATTCTTATACTTAATTCTTGTATTTATACTTTCCGAAATATTATTTTTAATTAAATAAAAATTCACCAATATATATTCTTAAAATATATAAATATTTTAAGAAAACCTGTATAGAAAATTATTTATATTTCTTCCTTGGCAAAAATATTTATATTTTCATATAAATCTCAAAAATAATATATTCTCAAGGTTAACATAGAAAATATTTATAAATCCATTTTGCACCCCAAAAATAATATATTCTAAATTTGTTTAGAAAATATATATTTTCTTCAAAAATAATATATTCTCTAGTAATTCAAAAAAATATATATTTTTCTCTACTAAAAAATAAAATGTTTTCTCCTTGTAAAAAATATGATATATTTTTGTAACACTTGTAGAAATCATATTTTTGTTCTCTTGGTTTCCAAATAACGTTTAAGTTATTTGTCAATATATATATATATATATATATATATATATATATATATATATATATATATATATGAACTCAATTTCCGTAATATTTTTGTAGTTTACATTCCTTGTTCGGTTTGTCCATTTTTTGGGTATAAATTATATATTTATTTCTTGGAATTTTGGTGAGTTATATTATTTCAAGTCCTAAAAGAATATAACTAATACACATAATATACAAGTAACCCCACACATTGTGACATCTAAATATATATTTTCCTAAATATATATTTAGTCACTTTTATTATCAAAACCCAACATCCGATATTTGTAACTTTTGTAAAAAAAATTATGGCAAATTTTATATGAAAAACCATGGTTAAAATACACTTGTAGACACTTGTTTAAAAATATTTTTCTAAGTGTTTAAATTCTAGAAAAAAATTGCCATAGTTTCCCCTTAAAAATGGAGGTTTCCATGCTTTCAAAGCATATCATTTTCTTTTAAAATCATCACAATTCATCAACAAATCAAACAACACTTACCATAAGCCAAAATCATGCCATTTACACTACTTCATGAACTTGAAATTTTTGTAAAAATTTATAATAACTTACCATGTTAATTAGTAGACTTAGTTACCCTTAAAGTGTGGTTATTTGTTTAAAAACATCATTCTTGAGAAAGTTAGTCTTTCACAACTTGTAAATTGATTTTCTAAAAATATTTCTTCTTGAATTTTTCTTGTCATTAACATGTTTCTACACTTGATAATCACTAAAAATGTGATTAGTTTCTTTAAAACTCATGTTTATGTAAATCTTGTAAGTAAACTTAGTTTCTTGAGAAAACTAGTCTTGAAATCATCCATGTAATAGACTAATAACATGTATTCATAATCATCTTCCACAAAATCATCTATGTTTTCAAGTTCATGATGAACATAAAGGATGATCATCTTTACTTTTCACAAGATCATCCTCTCATCTTACTAGATCATGTGTTTAATCACAATCTAGCAAGCTTCATATGATGTTTAACACCATAAACACACATATTCAACAATCAAGAAGCATACATACACTTAATCAACATAGATTATTATGATTTTGAGCTTTATGTTAGAGATTATGTTCTTGATTCTTTATGTTCTTCACATTTAGCAACTTACATATACTTTTAACCAACATAACAAGAAGAAAAATGAGATTAGAAGGGTCTTACTACTAGCACAAGGCTAGGGAAGGTGTTCAAGATGAAGATGATGATAAACTTGGTGGTTAAAAGCACTTGAGAGAGGTCCTTCACCTTCCAATAGCACCAAGCTCCTTAATCAAGCTTCTTACACCTTTGTATCACTAGAGAATGGGTGATCAAGAGTTGAAGGTGATGGTAGTGTGGGGGTGGTTCTCGGCCGTGAGTGGGGGAGGAGGAAGAGAGAGCTTTGAAGTGTTGGTGTGTATGAGAATGAGTTATGTTTGCTACTAGAGGTCTTAAGTAATATCTTCCAACATGACTTAATCCAAAGTGTATTGTGTTGCAAAATATATGGACATGATCTAATAAAATATGCAAAGAAAATCAAGGGTGGGGGCCACCCTTGAACCGTCGCCAAGGGGGGGGGGGGGGTCATGGTTAGCATGTAATGGATGGTTAACTTAATTGGTTAGATTTCAAGTATCTAGTTAGTGTTATAAATTGTTATGTTGTTATATGATGTGCTATGATGTTCGGGGACCGTGACTAGCTCGGAAATGATAAAACAATGCTTCTAGTGAAAATTTGGTGTTTCGGGTAGTGTCCGGTTGGTTACCGGTTTGTTAAGGTGCTAAATTACGCAGTTTAGTGTGCTTTATGTTACCTTTTGTGACAGTTTTGATTCCCGACACTTAAGAAAGTATTCTGGACCATTAAACCACAATTCTGCATAATATTAAGTTGTTTAAAAGCTAATTTTTGCTGAATTCTACCGTTTGTGTGAGTTTTAGGCACTTTCCGACACTTAAACTATCACTAGGAAAGCAGTTTTATGATCCTTACTTTTCTACACACTATACTAGTGTAACTCTTGGTTTCTGGCTCATTCTCTGTCTCAATACCATGTTTGTCTAAGTACTGAACTTCCGTCAGTACTTCTGATTTGTCTGGTAACTGTGCTAACTTTGTTTCGTGCATCATTTGAATCATAAAGTGTTGCATGCAACAATGATATGACATCATGCAATATGGGATCCACATGTATGTATTATGACAATAATCAGAGAGCATTCATGTCATTAATTTAAATCAGCACAGTCGTTAAGTCATAAATTATTGTTTAATCAATGTACGGTACATGAAATTTTGACAAATGTCATATAATGTCCATCCGTACGGATGGGCTTCAGCATGCACAAGCTTTGTCTTTTTCCCATTTCAGCATTGGTCTTATGACATCTGATTCAACTACGTTATGTGATTGACGTAAGCGATAGACATATGCATTCACAGACTCCCCCTTGGATATTGTTGCAGTCAATCTTGTAGCTTTCTATCTTACTCTGAATCTTTACGAAGCTTTGACATCTTCAGCAACCACAGACTCCCTCTTTAAGCTTCTCTTGATTCTGCGTTCCGAATCAGCTCCCCCTTTCGGTTGACTCTTTCTTCAGGCTCCCCTTTCGTAAAGCTTCCGTGGTTTTAGGATTGACACCTGGTTCTCCTATTACAAGCTCCCCCTTGCGATGTGCTCGTCTTCAGACTCCCCCTCAGTCTCAGCTATCGGGATCATAGTCTGGCTCTATCATCTGTACATCTCAAACCATTTATAAGATATTTGACATTTTTAAGATTGAAAACCTAGCTCTAAACATAAGCGGGAGCATTTCAAACATGTGACAATGAAAGCTTTTTAGGTTTTCTCAGGAATGATGACCTGACTCTTAAAATATTTTTGGATCAAGAACGTGGCTCAATTGCACAAATGTAACAATATGAATTTATCTAGGATTACCCCCTATCAAATGACTTTATAAAATTTGACTGTTTAAGCGTCCGAAACTTCACAAATAATCTTCTAAGTCCAAATTAATGACCTTGGAGATTTCATTCGATTTAAAACCTCAAGTATCAAATTAATGAACTTGTTTTATTTTTAGAAACACGTTCAACATACTCAGATTTTGAAACTCAGCTTTCAGACATCGGTTGTCGAAAATAAAATAGAAACAAAATCTTTTTGTATTTTTCTGAAACATAAAACAGTAAAGAAATATTTACAGACAATATTTTTGTTTGAGTTGTGTCAGAGGATCATATGAGTTTATGACAAATCACTAGCACCATTGAGCTTTAAACATTTTAAGTTCTAAACGATTCACTTAGATTATCAGTATACTGATCCACTTAAATTTTCACACAACGTTCAAATGATTCGAGATACGAGATTAGTGTTTTAAGCACTTAACTTATTCACGTGTCCCATCTCAGAATATACTCCCGTATCAAGATTCCCTAGATTCAGTCTTACAGATGAATATGCTATATTGATATCTGTACTCTGGGTTAGTGCGAGACCTTGAGAGCTCAGGTATGAACTACCGTTCAGTCAAAGAGATGAAGGCTCGACTTTAGGTGTGTCCCACTTAGGGATCTTCTTTACAACTGCACTTGATTCGTATCTTTCGATATTTTATCAATTTTTATGGAGAGGGTAAGCTTTAAGCGCAAAAAGTATTATACGAGGTCTAGGCCATTGCTTCCACAATATCATAAGACTAGGTATAATACCCCAGATATCAAACATTATAAAAACCTAGTATCTCAGAATCAGGCAATCTCTCAAAAAAGATTTTAGGGTTACCCATATATCCGAGAGATGTTCCCCACAAGATAAGTAAGATATTGATATTTAAGTTTATATCTCGAAATCAATCTACTAAATGTGTAAAAACCTAGTGGCATATCATCGGTGAGACCATTTATCACATTTAACTTTCCATTTCTTTAGTGTACTATGATTGTCTACTGATGTACTATCATGCTATTCCAGGAACAGGCGAGTTTGACGAAGCCTCGGTCCCGATACGACGTGTTCGGTGCGTTTATTATTACTAAAAAAGAGTAAAAGATAGATACGACACCGAGCAGTCACTTATAATCTGGTCTCTAATTCATATCTGAAAGTTACAGCACAATGAGACCAGTTGGACAACATGTCCCCTCTAGGAACCAAAAGCTTGTCCAAATGGGAACCCCAACTCCCTATTTATAGGAAACAGCCTATCCGGTCCGAATGAGCTAGTGTGCATCCGTCCGGATGGACTTTACAATAACAATACCTATTCTACCGGAAGGGGTATGGACTATTCTATTTTCCATCCGACCCGATGGACTTGTCCATCCGTCCAGATGGACTTTGACAATACTAACACCTGTCCAACTAATACTATTCTATACAATATTCAACACACGCTCTATTTAGCTATTCGCACAGTGGCAGACGTACTCTGCTATTCCAGGAACCGACGCGTTTGACGGAGCCTCGGTCCCGATACGACGTGTTTGGTGCGTTTATTATTACTAAGAAAGGAGTAGAAGATAGATGTGACACCGAGCAGTCACTTATAATCTGGTCTCTTATTCAGATCTGAAAGTTACAGCACCATGAGACCAGTTGGACAGCATGTCCCCTCTGGGAACCAAAAGCTTGTCCAAATGGGAACCCCAACTCCTTATTTATAGGCAACAACCTATCCAGTCCGAGTGAGCTATTGTCC
The DNA here is from genome assembly GCA_030545235.1 of Helianthus tuberosus. Lineage (NCBI taxonomy): Eukaryota > Viridiplantae > Streptophyta > Magnoliopsida > Asterales > Asteraceae > Helianthus > Helianthus tuberosus. Next base: position 9,233 of record JARYGA010036826.1, on the reverse strand, counting down.
ATCCTACCGGATAGACTTGTCCATCCGTCCGGATGGACTTTGACAATACTAATACCTGTCCAACTAATCCTATTCTATACAATATTCAACACACGCTCTTTTTAGCTATTCGCACAGTGGCAGACGTACGAAATATGCACCAACAGATTCCCCCTCGGCTGCCACAATCGAATCGCCACTAACAATTTGTTAACCATGAGCTGTGTTTGAATATTCTGTAATCTTCAACTTTTCTTCAACTTCAATCAGGCATCTTGAAATCTGACAATAGATTCCCCCTCGATTGATGATTTGGGTTTGCTTTTGACAATATAGAACACTAATTCCCCCTGAAATGAATCTTAAGGTCTTTTGCACAGTTCCCGACTCTCCTCTGATTTGCTAAACTTCAATCTTCACGAACAATCACCAACTTGAAACTAATCAATGCAGCATCGTCTGTTTCAGCTTTAACCGCATCCGAGCTCAGTTTTTGATATGACATATCAGCACCACGATCTCGCATTCCGCCTGCTCGATCTAAGAATGCACAAAAAGTCAACCTACAATTGATAGAAACTTCAAATACCCCACTGGTTAACTTCAAATCTATAATTCCCCCTGAAGATCTGATATCCCATTTTCCGTGATCAACGTTAATGAACCGTAAGAATGACAGATCTGTGTAAACGATATTCTCCACAATCAGCAAATCTTCACCGAAAAACAAATCATCTGGTAATGTAATCCGATCTCTGAAGCATTCGTCCACAATCAAATTCATCTCCTCGGATAATCTAGATCTCAGAAGTTATCATCCAGGATCACTCTCAGATCTCCGATGCTTTCGTCCACGATCAGATATCAACACCTCGGATCATCTTGATCTCGGAAGCTTTCACCCACGATCAGATTCACATTCCCCCTGACAATCTGAAGTCGAAGCCATCCGAATATTGTTGCAGTATCACGAATTTCAAAAATACTGGAACATCTGAAAAAATTTTATTCCCCCTCATTTTTACAAATTCTGACGTCTCTATCACTGAATTCCCCCTCAAATTGAGCAATTCAATCCTCTTTTATCTGTGAAAAACTCGACTAAGCCAAAAATGTGACAATTTTTCTCAAAACGTCAGTTTTTCATCATTGCGGATTTTATGTTTTGGCCCATAAATAGTCAGATAACCTGAATGATAAACATTCTGGACCAATATCATGACTACCCCACTAATTTCCACAATCCATGATTGCATCATCAAATGTGTTCACTAAAGCCCCAGACGGTGTCCCCGAACAACCCAGCTTGGTCGTTAAAAACCCGAAAAAAATTTCAATCACCAATTTTTTTTTGGCATTTGATCATCTGTTCAAATGGCATGTTGTTGAATGCCATTCGATTGAATAAGTCTTCTTGTCAGGATGATCATTGACCGAATAGCAAAATGAACAAAGTTATGTTGTGGTTCGGATGGTTATCCGATCGAATGATCATTCGAGTGAAACACAAATGGTCATTCAGGCACACAATAGTAATATGATTCGGATGGTCATCCGATCGGATATGTTCTAATAGCTTAAGAACACTCCAAATCACGTATTTTCGATCCAGAATCTTTATTTGTGTGAATTTCATGATGAAGCTTCACAAGATTGTGCGCGAATCAATTCCAAACAGAATGATGGCTTCAATTCCAAAATCCATCCGTGAATCGACCTTTATTTTGATGATTTTCTCTGTTTTAACGTCAAAACTCCCGTTTAACCCAAAATTGATGAGCTTGGGTGATTTAACCGACTGTTAGATCGATTAAATCGGTACCGTAGCTCTGATACCACTGCTATTCCAGGAACCGGCGAGTTTGACGGAGCCTCAGTCCCAATACGACGTGTTCGGTGCGTTTATTATTACTAAGAAAGGAGTAGAAGATAGATAAGAGACCGAGCAGTCACTTATAATCTGGTCTCTTATTCATATCTGAAAGTTACAGCACCATGAGACCAGTTGGACAACATGTCCCCTCTGGGAACCAAAAGCTTGTCCAAATGGGAACCCCAAATTTATAGGCAACAACCTATCCGGTCCGAATGAGCTAGTGTCCATCCATCCGGATGGTCATCCATCTGGATGGACTTTACAATAACAATACCTATTCTACCGGATGGGGTATGGACTATTCTATTGTCCATCTAACCGGATGGACTTATCCATCCATCCGGATGGACTTTAACAATACTAACACCTGTCCAACTAATCATATTCTATACAATATTCAACCCATGCTCTATTTAGCTATTCGCACAGTGGCAGACGTACGAAATATGCACCAACATATCATTTCCTCTTTTTACACAAAACTCTTTTTCATTTTCTATTGTTTTTGTCTTTTTCAAATTTTCAAATGTTTTTGTATTTTCTGAAATTTTCTTACTCCCCCTAAAATTCAAAACATTTAAGAAAATTTGACAACCCAATGCAGATAGCTTTGTCGCGCCATCAACTTTCTGCGTCATATTCTTTGTTTCGCATAAAGTACCCCCATGATTTACAACACACTGATTTTTAACAATGTTAAAACCATTTTCAATTGTGAAATAATCATGTTTGTTCCGCCGTGAGGGTTTCGGCATATTCAATCAACATATTTTTGAATTTTTTGACAAAATTTAAAAACAAACATATTTTTTTTTATTTTTCAATTTTTAACAGAATAAAAACATATTTTTGGTTTTTAAATTTTATATTTTTTGGGGTTTTTGAAATATGGTTTATTTATGTAAAGGAACAAACAAACTCCCTGTATTCAGTTGCAGGGTCCAGCAACCTCTTCTCATGCCAGGCTGCTTCTTTCCTTGATTTGACATTTTGCTATCTTCAGGAACACCTGCACATTCAACTAATTTTATCATTTGAACAATGCAACCCAAGCCTGTTTAGACTCAGGTAGCTGAACATAAATCTTTCTAGGTAAAAATAGATAGTTTCGTTCATTCTTTTAAAAAACATCTTCATTTTGATTATCACTCACATAAGTCTTTGTCGTTGCCACCCAAACTTGTCCTTTTGAAACATTCCTCCGATAAAATTTTGAATCATTTTGAATTTTTTTTTTGACAAATCATTTTTAGGTTTCCATATTTGTTTTGGTTCTGAAACATTTTCTTTCTATTTCCAAATCTGTTGTCACAACTTTGGGTGTTGTTGGTTTCGGTTTCCAAGTTTGTTTTGATCTAAACTTGGTTGACTTCTGGTTAACACTATCATTATTTTTATTTTCAACATCAATAGGTTTCGGATTTGGACATTTGCGACCAAGATGTCCAATTTGACCACATTTGAAACACATTCTTATTGAAACATCTTTGACCTATTGTTGTTTCTTTTTCCTTTGAGCATAGAACTCTTCATTAGTCTGTCATCTAAATTGGAGTTCTTCTCTTCTTCTGAACTTGTTCCATGAACAAAGTTCGTCTTGTTGTGATGATTTTTCTTGTCAAACCATTTGTGATTTTATTTCTTCTTATAACCCAATCAAGCCTTCATGTTTTTCTCTTTGTAACCAGATTTGTTATAAAAAGATTTCTTGCTCTTTGCAGCAAATTTTGAAATTTCAGATTTTTCAATTTCTACCGATTTGAAAACTTTATCAATCTTATCCGAAATCACATTTGAATCGGGAATTCAATATCTGAGAACAATTTGTCTGATCCAATCATGGTATAAGCCAATCCTTTTGAATCATCATTCGTATTTTTCTCAGATTTTGAATTTTTTCGGATAACTTTCATGAAAACTACCCTCATTTTCATCATGTGACTCAGACTTATCTGTTTTGGTAGAATCATCTTCCAAAACACTTTCAACGACCTTGCCAACCACCTCTTAATCACTCGTATCATCAGATTTGGAATGAGTTACGTCAATATTATCTTGCAATTGATCAACCATGTTGAAAGCTTTATCCACCTTTTCGTCATCATAGAATGTGAACTTTTTCTAAAACGGTGGTGGAACTTGATGATATTCTGAGCCAAACCCTTTCTTGTTTTTCTCAGAATTGTTATCATCCTGTTTTATGTTAAAAATTCGTTATATGACGAAGCATGATAACTTTTCAACTTGTTATTATCTTGTTCTAATTAAGCCATTTTACGTTTAAGATCAACAACTTCTTAAATATAAGAATTTACAACTTTTTGTTTTACTGAATATTGTCGTTTAAGCGTTTCAGATGTTTCAGAACAATGAACAATTCTAGATTGAATCAATTTCATTTGACTTTTCACTGCTTCATATGACTCTTTTGTAATGTGATATGCTAATTTTATTGAATCATACTCTGATTTTATTTCTTGAAAAACATTATCTTTTTGTAACAACTCTTCAATCATTGTTGAACATTTTTCTTTCAAATTTCATTTTCTTTTTCAAAAACTTTACATTTATGTGTCAGCTTTTTATCTTTATCTATCAAAGTCTTTTCTTTTTCAAACATTTGTTTACATTTATCTTTAAAAACTCTTTCAATTTTAATAAATTCTATATCTCTTGTTCTTAACTTTTCATCTTTTTCAGTACAAGTACTGCATGTTTCCATGCATTTCTTGCACTGTTCAACAGTTTTATTTAAAACCTCAGAAGATTTAGTTTGAGTAATTACCTCAATAGTTGGCACCTCGGCTTCTTTGGTTGTTTGCTTCTGATCTGCAGTGATCTCCTGTTGTTCATCAGCAACAGCTTCAGCAACCTGCTTCTCCAGCTTCTCACCAACTTTCTCCTATTTCTCTTTATCAACTTCTTCTTCTTTCTTCATCACTTCAACTTTTTCTTCACCACTGCCTCTTTCTGCAGTCTTCTTCAACTCATCTACCAAATTCTCAACACTTTTCTTCATTTTTTCTTCTTCTCTTCGTTTCACACTAGCTATTATCACCCCTCTGATTATCTTGTCCAACTTCTTGAGATAATCTTTATCAGATGCTTTCTTTGAATAGAATTCGCCGGATAGAGGAATAACCACAAGCACATCATTGTACACCACCTCACATTTATCAACAACCGGATCTTTACAAAACATTCTCTTTTCTTATCCCATCTTTTGCAGCTTCAAGCATCTTCATACTCTTCCTGCATTTCTTGGATTCTGCAATCTGCAAAATACCTTTCTCTGTATGTTTTTTCTTGCAGGATTTCTTCTTTTGTTCTCTCTTTTATCTCAGCAATAAACGCTCCTTTATCATCTTCTGGGATATATTTGCTCCAATCGAATCCTTCATCTTCATTGGTCACCCTGGGTCCACTACTTTCTTTATGTGTCAACATTGCTTGTTTCTTTGTCACACCCTGAAATATTAGAGCTTGGCGTGACTGGACCGGTATCTTCATTGCACAGCGGAAGCAAATAAGCTAAGACTTATAGAAATTAAACGCCTGCTAAGTACTCGAAATCCCATGGGTTCTCCTACTCCAACCGTTCCGTAGTTTTGAAGAATGCAACCTGAGAAAGAACATGCGAAAAAGTCAACATAAAGTTGAGCGAGTTCATAGTTTGTTTGTAAAAGATTTGAAATAAATCTTTTTGAATAACCGGTTTTTGAAATATTGCTGTGAAAACGAAATTAAAAATCATTTTCTTTGGCATGTCATATGAAAACTGTGAGCTCCAATAATGTTGTAAACATTTGTAAGTATTCCTTTGGTAACCGGTATGTAAGCGTCTATGAACAGATCAATTAATGTGTAGCTAATACATTAATATGTGTGCAACGGTGTAGGAAGGCTCAAACCTTTGCGTATTTCATACCGGGCCACCCGGCTGGAACGACATAGTCACCACATGCGGCCAACTCGCGGACCCATGGGTGGGGCTCGCAACACCCAAATAGATCTATCACCCATGCCCCTCAGTCCTTTTACAAGGATTAATGGTCTTAAGTTAACGCGTACCCATTCACATGATCTAGTAGTTCATTCCTTAGCTAACCATACCATTTGTAATCATTGCAATATTTGTAACATGTATTTCACCCCCGAAGTTATAAAACTGAAAACAGTTAAAAGAAAAGGGGGACATGAACTCACTGGGTTGCCTCGTTTTACTTACGCAGACCAACCCAGTCCCATTATTGTAACTAGGACATTCCCGTCCCTAATCTTGAAAATCATGCACGTCTCGTGAATACGTATTTTGTTTTGTACAACCGGTATATTCAGTATAATTCGTTCGTAAACCATTTAAGTTCCTTAAAAATCCATTCGTAACATGATTTAGAAAAATGAGTTTTCGTTCATCGAAAAAGTTGTTTATTTTTGCAAAACTTGCATGTCTTTCCACCCCCGAAAACATTTATAAAAATGTAAAACCGTAAAAAGTAGGGGTTATGAACTCACCTGGATTTCCATGTGCAAAGCTAGCTATATACGACTTCGTGATGTCGTTTCCAAGACGTGACTCGCTAGCGTGCATTGTACAATATTCCTAACACAGATTATCTTATAAGGTTTTAACCAAAAGCAATAACTAAACTACGTGTCATCGAGCTCTACCGAATTGTTAACCGAACGATTCGATGGTAAGTTGTTAACTTAACAATAATGATTATGTTATGTTTATTTAGCTCGTTCATTGTCGGTAATAATTAATAAGTCTTTGAAAGACTTAGTTTTGAGAAATTTCAAATATATAATCATTTATATAAAACAATTATATAAATATATAGTTATAGTCGCGTTAGTCGTCTTTGAGAAGTTGTAAGTGTATCTAACGAATATATGAAAATAATATACAACTCGTATCATATATCGCGTCTTGTATATATTCGTCAAAGTATATCGATATGCCATTTAGGCGTTTGAAATAAATATAAAAAGTTATATTTATTTAGTAAAAGAATCGTCGAGTTATTGTGTTTGAAAATAAATATATAACTATATTTATATTTATAAAAGAATTCATGTTGTACGATATTTGAAATAAATATATAAACTATATTTCTTTTTATAAAACGAATTCGTATTGTCCGATATTTGAAATAAATATAAACTATATTTATTTTTATAAAACGAATTCCGTGTCGTTTGGTATTTGAAATGGATATATAGCTAGGTTTGTTTTTTATAAAATAGAATCATGTTGTTTGATATTTGAAATAAACTTATAATCTATATTTATTTTATAAGACGAAGTCGTGTTGCTTGATATTCGAAATAAATTAATAAACTATATTTATTTTTATAAAAAGAAGCCGTGTTGTTTGTTATTCGAAATAAATATAAACTATATTTATTTTTATAGTGGGAATCCGAGTTATTTGATGTTCGAAATAAATATATAAACTATATTTATTTTTATAAAAGAAATGTCGAAATTTCGAAGTTTAGAATAAATATAATAACTATGTTTATTGTTGTGAATAATATTCGTATCGTCGTTTTGTTTAAAACAAACGTGATAAACATATTTGTTTTGTAATTTAATTCGAATCCGTAAAGTTCGCTTTATTATATAATACATTTTGTTTACGGGTTTTCTCGAAAAAACGGGCAGAGTTTCCTCTGTTTTTGGACGCCCCGACAACACAAGTTGTCATTATTTTTATCAAGATTCAACAATTCAACACATATTATATATAAAATTTACGTGAAATATATCACAACCCCAGATATGAAAACCAAATCACTAAATGTAAAACCGTTAGTCGGGTCGAGCTCGTTTTCACGTATTCCATTAAAACTATATTAAAACGTAAGTATTAATCTCGATGTTATTTATTTACCAAATCTTCGTGTCGAAACGCGAAAAAGTTGACTGATTTGACCGAGTCAACTGAGTTTACCAGGTTTGACCGAGTTGACTCGGTTTGACCGAGTCGACCCGAACCTGAACTGAGTTGATCGAGCACCCCCCTATGGCCTGAACCTGCTGCTTTGACCGAGACCCGCTACGCCATGAACCCGAACCAAGTCTGATCCTAAGACTAAGAAAAAATGAACCCTGTGAATCGAGACTTGAAATGTACTGAAACCTGAACCGAGTACCTTGGCCTCACCGTTACCTCCCAACTCTCGAACCCACCACTGTCCAATTCTTGTATTTTAAGCTGCCCGTTACTTCTACGAGACCTGTTTTCGCAACCCGAACTCCATACGCGTCGAAAAAAATATAATTTTGGGTTAAGTATTCGTGAACTAGTGTCGACAGACGTTGTTGTCACGTTTGACCGTCGTTTGCGCTAAATCGCGTAAAACGCGTCTTTCACCGCTTTTCTCCGTTTTCTGATCCGGTTTCGACTACAGATATTAAAATTTAAAGTACGAATCTAAAATATATCGTAAAAATTTAATATTAATCAGCGTTGTTAGTATTTTGTTCGGTTTTATTTCGTTGTCGTTTAACGTTTAGCAGGTTTTTCCGTAAACCACCGTTCGCACACTGTAAGGCCGGTTAGCCATTCCTAGGCACTCCAAAAGCCTAATTAGGTTTATCTACGTCTTAAACACTATTTATTTTCATCCTAATGTTTGTTTTGTGCGAAAATTAAAAGCCCTAAATTACCGGTTGTCACATTTTTCTCCTTAGATGACCCTTCATCTATCTGTTTTTATCCGAATTTGATGATTGATCACTGTTTCGATGATAAATAGCTTTCTTATAGTAATCATCATGAAACAGATTAGCATGATCAGCAATTTCCCGGTTGACACACTTTCTTTTGAAATGACCTTTCTGCTTGCATCGAAAGCATGTAACCTTGGACTTATCAAATCCCAATTTTGTATTCGAACCTTCAAGACATTACCTTCCTGTTATCTCCATGAACCGTTGAGCTCTTCTAATCCCACTAGCTAAACACCATCTGATATCGATGAGTTCCATCTCCTCTGGGTCTATTTGGTCATAATCTTCTTTTGTCATTTCGGGGTCTCCAATTCGCTCTGCCACCAAACTTTCATACGACTCCAGAATCGAATCTAAGAAACCCATTTGCTATTTAGCAGCATTGATACTCATATTCGGAGAATTTTTCAACTTTAAAGCAATGTTGCAATGAATCTCTTCGGGTTCTTTGGCATTTAACGCTGTTGAAGAATGATACCCTGGATGTAACTTGATGAGCTAACTTTCTGTTCATCATTGGTCTTTTCGACACTGAACGCAACACCAGGTTTTGATAACTAAATGTTTGAAGGTAAGCTTCCTTTGTAGTAATGACCTACATTTTGCTGATAAGTAGAGCTGCTCATTTTGTTCTGC
>JARYGA010036825.1:0-48582 GCA_030545235.1 Helianthus tuberosus | reverse complement strand
AATCCTGATATTTACAGGAATATTTTAATTACATGAAATTCATACCATACTAAAAATTGATGAATACTTGAGTACGTGGGGTACTCAAGAAAAGATTGAATTATACTTGAAGTACGTGGGGTACTCAAGAAAATGAGAATTATACTTGAGTACGTGGGGTACTCAAGAAGAAATTGAATTATACATGCGTACGAGGTGTACACATGAAACTGGATTTATATATGAAAAATTGATTTACTCACAAACTATGTTTTCATACAAAGTATACAAATGTGAAAAACTAAAACTGCATGAATTCACACCAACTTTATGTTAACGTTTTTCCAAAACTCACATGTATTTCAGGTAATTAGAAGTGGATGTGCGCGCGGTCTTACCCATGCTCATGGATGTCGCTCATGTTTATCTTTAATTAAAGTTGTAAACTTTTAAGACAATGCTTTGTGCGACTTAGCGATATAAACGCTAAGCTTATGTTTTCAAATTAAGGTATTTGATGTTATTTTACGAGCATGTAGCATGTTTACTCTTCGTATGCAATGAGAACCTTTCATGATCACACCTCGTGCTTCCGCCGTAGAAAGGGGTGTGACAGATTGGTATCAGAGCTGCGATTGTAGTAAACCAGGATTCCTTCTCGAGTCTAGTCTACAATCTCTAGGATCCATTCACGAAAACAATTTTCAAAGAGTTTTCATTGCATAAAACGTCCCGGGACATCCACTGCCTGAAACTGTTAACATGAGTCTAGAAAAGACACTACGAGACTTAGAGTGCACTTGAGTAGCACTTGTCGTTGACTAGAAATTACTTGCAATTATGTGTGATAATTAGCATGTACTAGAAGTAGAATGTCACAAGTATACGTGACTTTACCTGAAAGCGATGGCCCATCTGAAGGAAGAAATACGAGGATGAAACGAACTGAGCGGATTGCGCAAGGAGTTACGTAATTATGGATGCATACATAATTATGGAACTCAGTGCACAGAAATCACAGCAAGTCTTGTCACGTATAGATTCCCTCAGTGCAAGCCTACTAAGTACTCTGCTAGAGTAATAATTGTTTGATGTCACTTATGTAGTATATATACCTGTGAATATATATGATACTACTGTCTAGGGTGACGATATCAAACAAATGTCTAACCCTGTTGTGTTATGTTCTGTCAGAACATGGCACCCAGGAAAACTGTGAATGCTCGCAATGATGATCAACCTCCACCTCCCCCACTGCCAAGAACTGCTGAAGAGCTGAACGCTCTGCTAGAGGAAAGGATCTCCGCTGCTATCGCCCAGTACGAGGCGAACCGTACCCAGGACAGTGGAGGACCAAGCAACGCTAGGCGTAATGGGAATGGAGATTCGTCTGGAGGCAACGCAGCTCAAGGTAACCTTAGAACAATTTACTAAGCATGAAGGAATTTATGAACGGTCCTTGTTTCATTATTTCTTCGATTGCTCATAAGTGAATTGGTTGGGTTAATTCCAGGCTGCACTTTCAAGCAGTTCCTCGACTGCAAGCCGATGAACTATGACGGCACAGGAGGTGCAGTAGCATTTGTGCGCTGGACGGAGAAGACTGAAGCTACTTTCTGCATGAGCAAGTGTACCGCGGGTCAACAAGTCACCCTTGCTACTGGGTTGTTTGTCGATGAAGCTCTGACTTGGTGGAACCTGCAAGTCCAAACCTTGGGCGATGATGCCGCTTATGGCCTAACTTGGGATGAGCTAAAGGAAAGAATGAGAGAGAAGTACTGCTCTCGTGCCGAACTCCAAAGGCTAGAAACGGAGTTCTGGCACTTGACTATGGAAGGTGCTGACATTAATGGTTACACTCGAAGGTTCCACGATCTGTCTAGAGTGCTTCCCTACATGGTGACTCCCGAATTCAAGCGCGTTGAACGCTACATTTGGGGACTGGCCCCAGAGTTTCGTGGCATGGTGACGTCGGCCAAACCACAAACAATCACGGAGGCTGTAACTCTGGCTGTCAGTCTGACTGAAGATTGTGTTCGTATGAAGAAATTATCACTAAACCCAACAGAGAAGACCGAAACACATACTGAGTCATCTGGGGACAAGAAAAGGAAGCATGCAAACCTGAATCAGGCAATTCGTAACAACAAGAGTTCCAACAAGAAACGTGACCCCAACCCGCCTCAGGAGGCGAAATCTCTTGCAGCCATGAACGACGCTCCAGCAAAGGGATACCTGGGCACCTTGCCCAAATGCCATCAGTGTAAACGCCATCACGAGGGAGCTTGTCGCATCTCAAAGTGTGACAAGTGTGGAAAGTTGGGTCACCGCATTGAAGACTGTTGGAGTAAGAGGAACGGGAATGGAAATCGTAACGGGGCTGATGATAGGAACAATGGTGGAAATGAAAACGGTGCTGGTAGCAAGAATGGTAACGGGAAAGGGCAAGGATACTTCAAGTGTGGAAGCAATGATCATTTCATGAAGAACTGCCCAGAGAGGAACAACGCTCCGGCTCGAGCATTTGTGATTGGAGCAAGAGACGCACGCGAGGACCCTAACGTGGTCACCGGTACGTTTCTCATTAACAATCACTTTGCATCCATACTATTTGACACTGGCGCCGATTATAGCTTCATGTCTGTGGAATTTAAACGCACACTCGGAATAGAATCTAGTAGATTAGAAATTCCTTATTCCATAGAACTAGCCAATGGTAAACTTGTTGAATCGAGTGAAGTTGTTAGAGGCTGCACACTGGAACTTGGCGAGCGAAATTTTAGCATCGACCTCTTACCTATTCAATTGGGTAGCTTCGATGTAGTAGTCGGAATGGACTGGTTGTCCAAGAACAAAGCTGAAGTCATTTGTCATGAGAAAATCATTCGCATCCCTCTGGCGAATGATGAAACTCTCATCGTACATGGAGAAAGACGAAACGCGCCTCTACGAATCATCAGTTGTATGAAGGCACAGAAGTGCTTAAGGAAAGGATGTGTCGCTTTCCTAGCACACGTTATAGACAAGAAGGCTGTGGAGCCAAAACTTGAAGACATTCCTGTAGCGAAGGAATTTCCTGATGTGTTCCCTGAAGATCTGCCAGGACTACCTCCGCAACGACAAGTCGAATTCCGTATAGACTTGGTTCCAGGAGCTGCTCCTGTAGCCAAGGCACCCTATCGACTTGCGCCATCCGAGATGCAAGAATTATCTACACAACTCCAGGAGTTGTTGGATAAGGGATTTATAAGGCCAAGCTTCTCACCCTGGGGAGCTCCGGTATTATTCGTGAAGAAGAAGGATGGAACACTGCGGATGTGTATCGATTACAGGGAACTGAACAAACTCACGATCAAGAATCGGTATCCGCTACCAAGGATTGATAACTTATTTGATCAACTGCAAGGATCAAGCTACTATTCCAAGATCGACCTTCGATCTGGATACCATCAGCTGAGAATCCAAGAAGAAAGCGTGCCAAAGACTGCATTCAGAATGCGATATGGTCACTACGAATTTCTTGTGATGCCATTTGGATTGACGAACGCGCCAGCGGTCTTTATGGACCTGATGAACCGCGTATGTAAACCATATCTCAATAAATTCGTGATTGTATTTATCGATGATATCCTGATTTACTCGCGAACGAAAGAAGAGCACGAGCAACATCTCAGAACCATCTTGGAATTACTGAAGAAAGAGAAGCTTTATGCAAAGTTCTCGAAGTGCGAATTCTGGATTCGCGAAGTACAATTTCTTGGTCACGTGGTGAATGAGAAGGGCATTCATGTAGACCCGTCCAAGATAGAAGCAATAAAGAATTGGGAAGCTCCCAAGACCCCAACTGAAGTTCGACAATTTTTGGGCTTAGCGGGCTATTATCGGCGATTCATCGAGAATTTCTCAAAGATAGCTCAACCGCTAACGACCCTTACTCAGAAAGACAAGAAGTACGACTGGGGTCACAAACAAGAAGAAGCCTTCCAGTTACTTAAGAGCAAGCTATGGGATGCACCGATACTATCATTACCCGAAGGCACTGAAGACTTCGTGGTATACTGCGACGCCTCACGACAAGGCTTGGGTTGCGTGCTCATGCAACGCCAAAAAGTCATCGCTTACGCTTCAAGACAACTGAAGGTTCACGAGAGAAATTATACCACTCACGACCTGGAGCTGGGTGCAGTGGTATTCGCCTTGAAGATTTGGCGACATTATTTATATGGTACTCGATGTACAATCTTCACAGATCACAAAAGCTTGCAACACATATTTGATCAGAAGGAATTGAATATGCGCCAGCGACGTTGGGTCGAGCTGCTAAACGATTATGACTGTGAGATTAAGTACCATCCTGGAAAGGCAAACGTCGTAGCGGACGCGTTGAGCCGAAAAGAAAGGGTTAAGACCCTAAGGGTTCGAGCATTGGAAATGACGATTCGAACGAACCTCACTGCACGCATTCGGGATGCACAACAAGAAGCTCTTAAAGAAGAGAACCGTAAAGCTGAATACCTACGGGGTATGCTGAAATACATGGTGCCAAACGAAGAGGGAGCCTTATACTTCAAGAAGCATATTTGGGTTCCGCTCTATGGAGGCATACGAGAAGTCATCCTTAATGAAGCGCATAAATCGAGATACTCGATCCATCCAGGATCAGATAAAATGTATCAAGACTTGAAAGAGTACTATTGGTGGCCGAGACTCAAAAGCGACGTTGTTGTTTATGTTGGAAAATGCCTAACCTGTGCCAAGGTTAAGGCCGAATATCAGAAACCATCCGGCCTACTACAACAACCAGAAATTCCCGTGTGGAAGTGGGAACAAATCTCGATGGACTTCGTAACAAAATTACCCAGGACCCCGAGAGGGCACGATATGATATGGGTAATCGTTGATCGATTGACGAAGTCTGCGCATTTCCTACCAATCCGAGAAAAGGATAGCACTGGAAAGCTTGCAGAGATATACTTAAGAGAAATTGTGGCACGTCATGGAGTGCCAATCTCAATCATTTCAGACAGAGATGGACGCTTTGTCTCAAGAATCTGGCAATCATTTCAGGAAGCCTTTGGGTCTCAGTTAGATCTAAGCACGGCATTCCATCCGCAAACAGACGGCCAGAGTGAACGGACTATACAAACGTTAGAAGATATGCTTCGCGCATGTGTCATGGATCTAGGCGGCAGCTGGGATACTCATCTACCTTTAGTTGAGTTTTCCTACAATAACAGTTATCATACGAGCATAAAAGCCGTGCCATTCGAAGCTCTGTATGGCCGCAAATGCCGATCGCCCTTATGTTGGGCAGATGCCGGAGATAAGCGAATGGTTGGTCCTGAACTTGTACAAGAGACAACCGACAAGATTGCGCAGATCCGAGAGCGCATTAAGGCGGCTCGAGAATGACAAAAGATCTACGCCGATCCGAAAAGAAAATCAGTAGAATTCGAGGTAGGAGACAAAGTGTTGTTAAAAGTCTCACCTTGAAAGGGCGTAGTCAGATTTGGAAAGCGTGGAAAGCTGAATCCACGATACATCGGACCGTTCGGAATATTGAAAAGAATTGGTACCGTGGCATACAAGTTGGAGTTACCGGAAGAACTTAATGGAGTACATGATACGTTTCATGTATCCAACCTGAAGAAGAGTCCAACACAAGAAAGCGTGATCATCCCGATGGATGAAGTGCATATTGATGAAGCCCTCCGATTTACAGAACAACCCGTTGAGGTTACCGACTGGAAAGTCAACAAGACCAGGAGGAGCAGCGTAAAACTTGTCAAAGTACGTTGGAGCTCTAAGCACGGACCCGAGTATACATGGGAACGTGAAGACCAGTTCAAAGAAAGGTATCCCCACCTATTCAAGAAGACTCCTGCGAGAGTGAGTTCAGCCTGAATTTCGGGACGAAATTCTTTTAACGGGGGGAGACTGTGACAACTGGCCCAAACCGGTAATTTCCGTACACATTAATTATTGCTTAATGACTGCAATTATGTGCTTAATTGTCAGCAATATTTGATTACATACTAAACAAGTGAATTCATGCACGTTGTACACTACAAAATATTGCTTTATGCATAAACGAGAGCGTTGTGTCAGAAATACTAGTAAACTCACCGGTAAGACACACTGTGTCGACTGAACTGCAGAAAGCAGTCAGACATTAGAATTGGAGCCTAGGTGTAGGTCCGACAGCAAGTACATTAAAACCCAAGAGTACATGTAAGGGTTTAACTTATAGACATTGCGAAAGCAAAAATAAGCACTAAAAAGCACCCGAAACGCACCTTAAGTGCAGAAATTATATAATTCAGCAATATTTCAGCATTTAGACATATAAATATTATGCAGAAATGTCATTTTATTATCCAGAATATTTCCCTAAGTGTTGGGAATTGAAAGGATACAAGAAAGATACTTAAAAGACACTAAAAAGTGTAATTTAGCACTTTAACGAATCGGTATCTAACCGAACAACCGGACATTACCCGGAACACCAAAATAATGCTAGAAGCATTGTTTTTATTTTTCTGAGCTAGTTAGGGTCCCCGAACACCCTAACACACTATATATTTAATAAACACACTTAACACTAGATTTAATACTTGAAATGAAACTAGTTTATGTAACTAGATGGTGTAACTTGGAGTTGAATTGTAACCAAGACCCCCCCCCCCCATAACCGGTTCTAGACAAGGGTGGCCCACCCTTGATTTCTTTTATTTGTTTACTTGATCTTGTTGGCACATTAGAAGCATTTTATACATGGGGTAATACAAGAGCATGGACTTATAAGTTAACCATGAGTTTCATAACTTTCAACACTCATCACCTCATCTTTTCTTCTTCTCCTTCTTTGGCTCTCGGCCGAAACCAAACACACAAACACCCACCATTTTCGAACAAGCCTCATACATTCCAAGCTTATACGAGTGTGCTAGAAGACATACAACGGAGCTAGGAGCTTTCGGAAGGTGAAGAACCTCAACCATTTGCTTTTATCCACGCAATTTTCGACTAGTTTCCTTCCCTAGCCTCGAGCTAGTAGTAAGTTGCTTTAAACGCCCTCTCGATCTATTTTAAAGTGGTTAAAATAAGATATGACGGTTAAAACTCATGAACTTACAAGATGAAGTGTTAAAAGTCTACTAAAATGTTAAAAATGATGGTTAAAAGCTATGATGTTGTGTAAAACTTGTAAGACTTGTTTTGTGTAACTATTTAGTGCCGATCTATGTTGTGGTAGCTCGGATCACCATCTAACCCGGATTGGTCATGTTCATGAAACATGACATAGAGTATGTTCAAGTGTAAAAAGGGTTAAATGATGAAACCCTACCACACACTAATCATGAACTTGTGTAAAAACATTTTTTCTTATGAAATATTGTTCAAAATTAGTAGATCTACGGATCTACAAGTGGTATTTTTGAATAACCAAGTGTATGATGAAACCATGTTTCAAAACCGGATCTTTCATGAACTAGAGGTGTTTTTGTGAACAAACAAGTGTGTGGACACTTGTGTAACAAAAGTTTTAACAAAGAAATAATTTTCGTAAAAACCGACTAGAAGTTGTGAAACTTCATATTCTTTAAAAATAAAGTTTTTAAGAAATTAAACTTATTTTTAAAGATAACAAGACTTACTAAATGTGCTAGTAAGTTACTACACATTTTTGTAAATATTCAAGTTCATGAAATGGAGAAATTAGTGATTATTGTTGATGGGTATTGTTGATAATTGTTGTTGATGATTGTTGACGATTTAAAAGAAAATAAACACATGTTTTGAAAACATGGGAAACCTTCATTTTTAGGGGAAACTCTGCCAAAATTTTTATAAATTTTGACACTTAGAAAAATATAAGTTTTTGAGAAACTTATTCCCTAAAAATATATTTAAGAATATTACCAAGGTTTCCCTAATTTTTGGTGATAAGAAATGAGGATCTCTTCAAGAATAAAAATGGATATAAGTATGTATATTTTTGAGAGAAAATATATATTATTTTATCACCAACTTTTGTGCTAAGTGTATATAGTATGTGTTATACGTGCTAGTGTATTAAGACTTAAAAATACACTAAATACTCAGGAGGAGTATAAACATAAAAATACACATACAACATACAAGATACATAATTCGGGTGCAAAGTGCAAAACACAAAAGACTTATATTTATTTTTGAGAAAATAATATAAGTAAGATACGTAGTTAAAAATATAGAATATTTTTAACACAAGAATATATACAAAAGAGAGTGACTGTACTTGTGCGACGCAAGTCTAGTGACTAACGTTAAGAAAACGCGTATAGGTTACGACGTTAATTAAGCAAATCCGGTGGAGTTTACGACGCTAGGAACGCAAAGTTGTGAGTTCATGCTCCCCATTTTCTCTTTAACTGTTTTCAGTTTTTATACCTACGGGGGTGAAATACATGTACAAATGTACAAAATTTATAATTGGTATGATATAAATACAAGAAGTACACTTGGTGAGAACGAGAACCAAGTGTGACGAAATATAAGAATATGAGAAGCGCACTTGGTGAGAACGAGAACCAAGTATGAGGCGCCATGAGAAATGAATACAAGAAACGCGCTTGGTGAGAACGAGAACCAAGTAGGATGCGTTATGAGAAATAGTGTCACGAATAGGGTACAGAAGCACCATTAATCGTGTACATACTTAGACCGCAGAACAAAAGGTTAGATCTAACGGGTGCCTGGCAGCCACACTCTCGATGAGGGCGAGAATCGAGTAGTGCTTTTGTGTCTCAGAATATACCAATTAAATGCCTTAGGTTTGGTGACTTCCTATGTCGTGTCACATGTTAATGGCTTTGCAACCCATTAACAATCCTGATATTTACAGGAATATTTTAATTACATGAAATTCATACCATACTAAAAATTGATGAATACTTGAGTATGTGGGGTACTCAAGAAAAGATTGAATTATACTTGAAGTACGTGGGGTACTCAAGAAAATGAGAATTATACTTGAGTACGTGGGGTACTCAAGAAGAAATTGAATTATACATGCGTACGAGGTGTACACATGAAACTGGATTTATATATGAAAACTTGATTTACTCACAAACTATGTTTTCATACAAAGTATACAAACGTGAAAAACTAAAACTGCATGAATTCACACCAACTTTATGTTGACGTTTTTCCAAAACTCACATGTATTTCAGGTAATTAGAAGTGGATGTGCGCGCGGTCTTACCCATGCTCGTGGATGTCGCTCATGTTTATCTTTAATTAAAGTTGTAAACTTTTAAGACAATGCTTTATGCGACTTAGCGATATAAACGCTAAGCTTATGTTTTCAAATTAAGGTATTTGATGTTATTTTACGAGCATGTAGCATGTTTACTCTTCGTATGCAATGAGAACCTTTCATGATCACACCTCGTGCTTCCGCCGTAGAAAGGGGTATGCCATTCTGATCACCCAACACCATAATACACCCTAAAACACTATAACTGTTACACCCTAAATCATATTTGACAAAAAGTCGCAGCGGAAACACCAACCATAAAATTTCTTGCGTTGTAAAAACCTTAACTGATTTAATCTTTTAACTTTAACTTAATTCTTAATCAAAAGTCTGTCATCCTCTTACTTGTTAACTAAGAACATAGCTTACATTAACTATATTTTACATTCAACGTCCCCGTACAATCTCTCTAGTGACTCGGTCTTCGATCTCTAATCCTTGTGCAAATCGCTCATCATCCATACAACCTGCATTCACCACATACATTCATAACATTAGTACGCATTATATAAACAAGATTCATTCGAATACACTTCACATTTAGATCTTTAAGAAACTTTAAGCATCTCATCTGCGTATCCATATCCTGTGAGGCTTCGATAACGTACCTGCATTACTTTTCATTCTCAAGGTACACCATTAATAACGTTAACCCTCGACATGTCTAAATCATGCATACATACTTTCGTACCTACATACATACGCCTCTACTTACGTGCATATCTTTCCTACATCATACATGCGTGCATACACTCATACATGCCCTTATACATACATATCTACATACATATACATCTACATATATACAAACCCTTCCCACATCATTACATACATGTATACCCTCGTACCTATCTTAACACATACGTACATACATATCCACATACATACAACCTTTCCTACATCATTTCATACATACATACACTCGTGCATATCTATACGCATACATATATACACATCTACATATACGTACAAGATTTTGCATACTTCCTACATACTCATACGCTATTTACCCGGGACTTAGGCTTTGATTTATAAACCGTAATTACAGTCTACGATATTCACCAAGCATGTTATTAGCATTATATTAATCGTACATTCTTACAGACATACACCTGCCCTTACATGCGTACTCCCACATCTACATACATACGTACACTCATTAAACATATAAACGTTTATACTTAAGACATACATACATATATACCTACCTACATACTTCTTACATACCGTGCTTAAACAATCATCTTATCGAAAAACGACATACCGGAATGCGTTACGGGTCGTCTGGATGTGCAATATAAGGAAAAACGAAGAAATGGGCTAGACAACCCGTCGGCGACGGGGTGGGGACCCGTCGGCGACGGCTTCTCCTTATGCCCGTCGCCCAAATTCTTCCCGTCGACAGATAGTTAGGCCGTCGGCCAAAAAGGTCTTTTGGGAGCCCGTCGGCGACGGGGTGGGAGCCCGTCGGCGACAGCCCCTAGAAAGATCATTTTGCTGCAGATCCGTTTCGTCGCTTGTACGCACTAAAACGCGCGTAACTTTTGAACCGCTTACCCGTTTAACCTCCCGTTTCTTCCTACATGCTTGTAAATTCACATTCTATCATAATGACTTAAAATCCCACTTCCGAATTAAGGAAATTCTTATCTTACGCTCTATCGCCTTATTGGCATTTCCTAATTATTTGACCCGTTATGGATATTTGCGCATTAAATGATCTAAGACTAACAAAACCATACTTCCCACTTCCGTACTTGTCCAGAACATTACATTAATCATATAACTTGTTTCTAAACCCCTTATTAAGACCGTTTGCCCAAAATACCCATCAAGGGCATTTTGGTCAACTTTAAACCCCATCCTTTACGACATAGGGCTACGACACATAATTGACCTCAATCATCCTGTTTAGTTAATTAAAACACCATATCACCTAACAGAACATATGAAGTGATTACAGAAATCACATACCTTATGCGTCCGTGCTCATATCCGATTCCTCGCCTTTTCTTGACCCGTTATCCTTTCATGCTTGCGTCCGTCTTGACATGATTCCTATACCCTCTTATCATCAAGATCACGCTCCTATTAGCATATGCATTCGCACATGTTAACAATCATATCAATCGGATATTTCACCCTTAACTTTCACTAGTCATTTCTAACATACATAACTCATATGATTATATTCATATCCGTATAAACTCATGTAAATCATCATATAATCACTAACAACGCATATTGACATAACATGTACCATACGAATTCCTATAATCCGGCATGTACAACCACGTGTCAATTCATGTTTCTTATGCTTAGTTGACTTTTGAAAGTCAACTATATACCATATTTAACCATCGACTTATCATCATATACTCGTGACATCATGTTCGGTTATACGGGTGACACTATATATATACATTTCATCATACACTTGATGCAAGTACTACCTTTTAAGCATAACATACAACTATTTCATGCTCAAATCTTCTAAACTCATACATAACTCATCAAGACCAACTACTAATCATCATGTAGTATTTAAAATTAAACATCATACATATTATCATCACATTTTGTTCACTTCATCTTAACAACAATTCATCATTTCTTATCATATCATCAAAACCCACTTCATAACAACTTTGTTAATCACCTACAAGTGATCAAATCTCAAATTCATCATAAGTTAATCATACTTTTAACGTGTGTACTACCCCTTAAGCGTAGTGTACAACTAGTTCATGCATATCCTTCTAATTTCATACATAATTCATCAAATTCCTACTTCTAATCAACATAAATCATTCATGCATAAACATCAATCATA
The DNA here is from genome assembly GCA_030545235.1 of Helianthus tuberosus. Taxonomy (NCBI): domain Eukaryota; kingdom Viridiplantae; phylum Streptophyta; class Magnoliopsida; order Asterales; family Asteraceae; genus Helianthus; species Helianthus tuberosus. The sequence continues at coordinate 36,469 of JARYGA010036825.1, read as the reverse complement.
TTAGTATCACATCTCTTTCAATTCCTCTAACAAGAATCTACCATACACATCAAAATACATCAACATTAAGCAAGAATTAGACATAGATGATTTACCCATGTTATCATCTTCACCATAACACATGGGTTTCACCCTTAAACATCAAATTAACCTAATTCATGCATAATCCATGTTCCAAATGATGAATCTAACTCATACTCATGCTCAATTTCACACGAATTCGTGATTTACAACATAACCCATTTCGTGCATCATCACCAATCTAGAATCTAAGACATACCTTACGATCCCCTTGTGAAGGTGATCATTAATCCATGCTCGGTTATGAATTTAAACCTCATTTAGCCATCCAATTTGATGATCTTCCATGTTTAGGGTTTTGGAGCTCATGGAGCTCCTGCTCATTCTAGAACACACGATTGTGTGTGTGTATGTGGGTATATATTTATTTATTTTTATTAATAATATCAACTTTCATTTTGCCCACTATAGCCCCCCTCAAGTTTGTCACTAAACAAAATTGACACAACTTTCATCCTTTATTTGTTTCTACCATACTTTTAACTAGGATAAATAACCTAGTTATTTATTTCTTGATGTACCATAATAGGACATTTAACGAATATAAACATTCGGGTTTTGGGGTGTTACAAGTCTACCCCCCTTAAAAGAGGTTTCGTCCCCGAAACCTTGCTCATTTTTACGGGACTATAATCCCTTACTTACCGGTTATTACCATCCCTCCTAAATAACATGCTTCTAAAATATATATATCTTTAGACCTCAACTTCTTGCCTCATGATAGTTTCTTAGTGATGTTCATCACTACATGTTTATTCATTCATTCCATAATCATGTCTACATGGTTAACTCCATAGTTAACACCTTTCTACATTACTATCCCTCTCATTTCGCGCATTTACTTAAGTTACATAGGTATACGCATCATGCACATTCACCATACAAGATTTTAACTAATACTCGTATATTTCACTCAAAACATTAAAATTTCACTTCTTAATGACATAGTTTTCATTCCTACGTCAACTATTAGAACCAAGCTTTCCATATTACGCCATGCCCATTCCAACATTTTTGGTTTCATCCGCTTATATACTTTCATTTCTTTCATGCAATCGATTACCCACTTAATTAGGTAATAGCATATATTCTCATAATGAGATTCAAGCATACCACTTACGACCCGGCAACATCGGGTTAATTGCCTTCAACATAAATCTTCCGTTCTATCCGTATAACGGATTGAACTTCATACATTCGTTATTGCATTCACGACCACTCGTTCTAAACGGATGGTACCTTATCCTCACTCGACTTGTTCATCTTGAACCGGTCGACGTGCATGGCTTGTTACAGCTTTCGCTTATCATAACCAAATCCACAAGGAATTTGTATCATTCTTATCTTTCATTCCTTGAATCCGTCTCGCGGATTCTAACATAGCATAACATGTTTCGAATCCGTCTCGCGGATTCTAACATAGCATAACATGTTTCGAATCCGTCTCGCGGATTCTAACATAGCATAACATGTTTCGAATCCGTCTCGCGGATTCTAACATAGCATAACACGTTTCGAATCCGTCCCGCGGATTCTAACATAGCATAACACGTTTCGAATCCGTCCCGCGGATTCTAACATAGCATAACATACTCTCATTCTTGAGAGTCTTACATTTCTCTTCACCCTCACGTCCACCTACTACTTAATTCTAACGGACATACCTGTATCAATTATCACGGTCCCACGAACGTCATATGCTTCACGTGTACTGGCCAGGTACACAATCCACATACTAGTTTCGTGTCTTCGTGTAATTGTCACCTTATGTCCGAAGAATTAGGGTTCGGCACGTGTATCATTTTCAAAACATGTTTACTATACCTTCATGGTCCTTCATTTAGCATTTTTCTTCCCTTAATGCATTTTACCATTACATATACCCACATATTGAATTTACGTACCTGGGTTCAACTTCGTCTCACTTCATGCCTTGGTGTCGGTACTTGACCGCACTCGCAGATCATCCTCTTCAAACACTTATACTTGCCTTGCATATACCAAAACCATCAGTTTCTTTATACGTATACATAAGTACATACTTACATTCTCTTTTACCTTTGGATCTTGACCGAGTCTTGAATTGTACGGGTTTCTTATCACAAGAGCACACAGGTTTGAGTTCAAGCGCGTACCTTCTTATACTTGATTCTCTCAAACCAGGGCTCTGATACCAACTTGTTACACCCTAAATCATATTTGACAAAAAGTCGCAGCGGAAACACCAACCATAAAATTTCTTGCGTTGTAAAAACCTTAACTGATTTAATCTTTTAACTTTAACTTAATTCTTAATCAAAAGTCTGTCATCCTCTTACTTGTTAACTAAGAACATAGCTTACATTAACTATATTTTACATTCAACGTCCCCGTACAATCTCTCTAGTGACTCGGTCTTCGATCTCTAATCCTTGTGCAAATCGCTCATCATCCATACAACCTGCATTCACCACATACATTCATAACATTAGTACGCATTATATAAACAAGATTCATTCGAATACACTTCACATTTAGATCTTTAAGAAACTTTAAGCATCTCATCTGCGTATCCATATCCTGTGAGGCTTCGATAACGTACCTGCATTACTTTTCATTCTCAAGGTACACCATTAATAACGTTAACCCTCGACATGTCTAAATCATGCATACATACTTTCGTACCTACATACATACGCCTCTACTTACGTGCATATCTTTCCTACATCATACATGCGTGCATACACTCATACATGCCCTTATACATACATATCTACATACATATACATCTACATATATACAAACCCTTCCCACATCATTACATACATGTATACCCTCGTACCTATCTTAACACATACGTACATACATATCCACATACATACAACCTTTCCTACATCATTTCATACATACATACACTCGTGCATATCTATACGCATACATATATACACATCTACATATACGTACAAGATTTTGCATACTTCCTACATACTCATACGCTATTTACCCGGGACTTAGGCTTTGATTTATAAACCGTAATTACAGTCTACGATATTCACCAAGCATGTTATTAGCATTATATTAATCGTACATTCTTACAGACATACACCTGCCCTTACATGCGTACTCCCACATCTACATACATACGTACACTCATTAAACATATAAACGTTTATACTTAAGACATACATACATATATACCTGCCTACATACTTCTTACATACCGTGCTTAAACAATCATCTTATCGAAAAACGACATACCGGAATGCGTTACGGGTCGTCTGGATGTGCAATATAAGGAAAAACGAAGAAATGGGCTAGACAACCCGTCGGCGACGGGGTGGGGACCCGTTGGCGACGGCTTCTCCTTATGCCCGTCGCCCAAATTCTTCCCGTCGACAGATAGTTAGGCCGTCGGCCAAAAAGGTCTTTTGGGAGCCCGTCGGCGACGGGGTGGGAGCCCGTCAGCGACAGCCCCTAGAAAGATCATTTTGCTGCAGATCCGTTTCGTCGCTTGTACGCACTAAAACGCGCGTAACTTTTGAACCGCTTACCCGTTTAACCTCCCGTTTCTTCCTACATGCTTGTAAATTCACATTCTATCATAATGACTTAAAATCCCACTTCCGAATTAAGGAAATTCTTATCTTACGCTCTATCGCCTTATTGTCATTTCCTAATTATTTGACCCGTTATGGATATTTGCGCATTAAATGATCTAAGACTAACAAAACCATACTTCCCACTTCCATACTTGTCCAGAACATTACATTAATCATATAACTTGTTTCTAAACCCCTTATTAAGACCGTTTGCCCAAAATACCCATCAAGGGCATTTTGGTCAACTTTAAACCCCATCCTTTACGACATAGGGCTACGACACATAATTGACCTCAATCATCCTGTTTAGTTAATTAAAACACCATATCACCTAACAGAACATATGAAGTGATTACAGAAATCACATACCTTATGCGTCCGTGCTCATATCCGATTCCTCGCCTTTTCTTGACCCGTTATCCTTTCATGCTTGCGTCCGTCTTGACATGATTCCTATACCCTCTTATCATCAAGATCACGCTCCTATTAGCATATGCATTCGCACATGTTAACAATCATATCAATCGGATATTTCACCCTTAACTTTCACTAGTCATTTCTAACATACATAACTCATATGATTATATTCATATCCGTATAAACTCATGTAAATCATCATATAATCACTAACAACGCATATTGACATAACATGTACCATACGAATTCCTATAATCTGGCATGTACAACCACGTGTCAATTCATGTTTCTTATGCTTAGTTGACTTTTGAAAGTCAACTATATACCATATTTAACCATCGACTTATCATCATATACTCGTGACATCATGTTCGGTTATACGGGTGACACTATATATATACATTTCATCATACACTTGATGCAAGTACTACCTTTTAAGCATAACGTACAACTATTTCATGCTCAAATCTTCTAAACTCATACATAACTCATCAAGACCAACTACTAATCATCATGTAGTATTTAAAATTAAACATCATACATATTATCATCACATTTTGTTCACTTCATCTTAACAACAATTCATCATTTCTTATCATATCATCAAAACCCACTTCATAACAACTTTGTTAATCACCTACAAGTGATCAAATCTCAAATTCATCATAAGTTAATCATACTTTTAACGTGTGTACTACCCCTTAAGCGTAGTGTACAACTAGTTCATGCATATCCTTCTAATTTCATACATAATTCATCAAATTCCTACTTCTAATCAACATAAATCATTCATGCATAAACATCAATCATATTAGTATCACATCTCTTTCAATTCCTCTAACAAGAATCTACCATACACATCAAAATACATCAACATTAAGCAAGAATTAGACATAGATGATTTACCCATGTTATCATCTTCACCATAACACATGGGTTTCACCCTTAAACATCAAATTAACCTAATTCATGCATAATCCATGTTCCAAATGATGAATCTAACTCATACTCATGCTCAATTTCACACGAATTCGTGATTTACAACATAACCCATTTCGTGCATCATCACCAATCTAGAATCTAAGACATACCTTACGATCCCCTTGTGAAGGTGATCATTAATCCATGCTCGGTTATGAATTTAAACCTCATTTAGCCATCCAATTTGATGATCTTCCATGTTTAGGGTTTTGGAGCTCATGGAGCTCCTGCTCATTCTAGAACACACGATTGTGTGTGTGTATGTGGGTATATATTTATTTATTTTTATTAATAATATCAACTTTCATTTTGCCCACTATAGCCCCCCTCAAGTTTGTCACTAAACAAAATTGACACAACTTTCATCCTTTATTTGTTTCTACCATACTTTTAACTAGGATAAATAACCTAGTTATTTATTTCTTGATGTACCATAATAGGACATTTAACGAATATAAACATTCGGGTTTTGGGGTGTTACAATAACACATTAAACATTAAACATTGCCCTTGAAATCTAACTAACTTACTTAACTAGAATTAGAAACCAACCAAGACCCCCCCCCCCCCCACATTAAGACGGTTACAACAAGGGTCCCACTTGGGATTTTCTTGATTATTTAATTAAGTATGCTAGGTAGATATCCAACATAAGAACCAAGGTGTAAATGAATGTTGGAAGTGTTTTTATATTAACTAAGAGTCTTCATTACTAAACATTCTAACACTTGCAAAACACCACAACTTCCTCTTCTTCCCTTAAGCTACGACCCAACACCCCCTTCTTAATCCCATCATCTTCAATCCATTTCCAAGTATTCTAAGAATTATCTAAGGGGTTTCAAGCACAACTAAGAAGGTTGCAAGCATTGGAAGTGGAAGGACCACCTTGGAGTGCTTTTATCCCCCTCAAATCTTCATCACTTTGCTTCTTGTTCTTCCCTAGCCATAAAGCTAGTAGTAAGCTCCTTTAATCTTGTTTTTACTTCTAATTTTAGTGGTTAAAGTATAATGTAACTTGTTAATCTAAAGAATCTCAAGAAAACATAAGCATGAACATGAACATAAAGCTTAAAAATATGAAGATCAAAGTTGTTTCAGTGTATGTGTTAGACTTGTTTGTTGATTACTTGTGTTTATGGTGTAGATCACCATAAGAAGCTTGTTAGATGATGATTAAACACATGATCTAGCAAGTATAAGGATGGATCTTGAGAATATCATGTTGATCATCCTTTATGTAAACTATGAACTTGAAGATGAGCTTGTTTTAGTGTAGAATGATTATTCCTACAAGTTATAAGTCTTGAAAATAAAAGATTTCAAAAATAATATTTTCAAGAAACTAAAAGTTTACTACTAGATTTAACAAGACTTGGTTTTTAAAGAAATAACCATGTTTTAGAAGGTTAAGTGGAACTAGAAAGGTGTATGTAACATGAAAAATGCAAGAAGAATAATTTTTGTAAAATCAAGTTGTAAGTTGTAAAGAATGAAATTTTACAAGAAAGATTTTATTAAATAAAAACCATGGAATTAGTGTTCTTAAACCTTACCAAACAACATGTTAAAAGACTAAAAAGTTTTATAAACTTCAAGTTCATATCATGTTGTTAAAATGCACATTTTTGGCTTATTGTAAGTTATATGTAAATTGTTGATGATTAATGATGATGATTAATGATGAATTTTTAAAAGAAAATGATATGCTATTAAGCATGGAAACCTCCATCTTTAAGGGGAAACTATGACAAAATTTTTGTAGAAATTAAACACTTAGAAAAATATTTTTAAACAAGTATTTATAAATAATTTTTGATCTTGGTTTTAAGTATAAAATTTGCCATAATTTTTATTACAAAAATTACAAATATTGGAGGTTGATTTTTGATAATAAAAATCACTAAGTATATATTTAGGAAAATATATATTTAGATGTCACGAAATTTGTGTGCTACTTGTATATTGATTGTATTGGTTATATTAAAATTAGGACTTGGAAATAATACACCACACCAAAATACTAAAAATTGTAACATGAAAATATTACCAACTCACAAGAAAACAAATATATAATTTATACCCGAATATTGGACAAATCGGACAAACGGACTTATGGACTAAACATATATATATGCCAGGAATAAACTTGTAACTTGACAAAAGTGATAAACGTATTTTTGAAACCGAAGAAACGGTAAAATATGAATTTTTATAACTATTACAAAATACATCATATTTTGTCAAACAGAAAATATATTATTTTTTAGTAGAGAAAAATATATATTTTCTTAAACAATTCAAAAATATATTATTTTGGTGAAAACTAAAAATATATATTTTTCTAAGTTTGATCTTAAAAATATATTATTTTTGAAATATATATGGAAGTATACTTATTTTTGCCAAGTAAAATTTATAGATGTTTTTCTATAAAAATTCTCTCGAAATATACATATTTTGAGAATATAAATTTGGTGATTTTTAGTTGTATAAAAATAATATTCCGGAAAAATCAAATACAAATTAAGTATAAAATACTTAATAAATACAAAAAAATACGTACTCCTATACGTATAAATACACACCGGGATACACTACCAATACTTGGCAAAATACCCATATACAAAATACACAAGTATGAAAATACCCATATACAAATACACCCATACTTGGGAAAATATACATATGAGAAATACAAGACAAAACAAGTTAAAAATAAACATATTATTTTTAACAATATTCCAAATAATTCAAGTTAAAATATTTCTACTTTAACTAATACTTATATAATTTGGAATTATATAATGTATATCCAACGTATAACTCAAAGTACACCAATTCCAAAATAAGTCTTAATAAATAAGACCAAAAGTCCCTAACCGTCTACTTAAACATAGTACGTGTGTAGGTAGTGATACGACCCAGGAAGTGAACCCTTGAGTATATGAGACAGCAGGATGCAAACTTGTGAGTTCATGTCCCCCTTTTTTTAACTGTTTTTGGATTTATAACTCTCGGGGGTGGAATACATGTTTCAAAGGTTTCAATGGTATGGTTCAGCTAAGGAATGAACTATTAGATCATGTTGATGATGTAGTATCTCTCCTAAGTGCCATTAATCTAGTATAGACCGAGGGGCAGGAGTGGTAGATCTATCGGGTGTAGCGAGCCCCACTCATGGGTCCTTGTGTGGCCGCCTGTGGTGACTATGTCGTTCCCGCCGGATGGACCGGACAAATTCGCTAGGTTTGAGCACTTCCTACGCACCACACATATTAATGTCCTTGCAAAACATTAATTATCTGTTCATAAACGCTTTACATACCAGATTACAAAAGGATTCTCTCAAATGTTTACAAGTTTCTTTGGAACTCATACAACACGCATGAACTCGCTCAACTTTTGTTGATGTTTTCAAAATTACATGTATTTCAGGACACTAATGGATCTGGCGGCGTTAAGAAAGCTTTCAAGAAGTAATTTCAAGATTGATGTCATACTGATGTGAAGGGTTTGGTTTATGTATTTTATCTTAGATAGGATATATGAAGCAAAGCGTTGGTTTAAAAAGTATTTTGTTTTAAAGTCCTTTATGGAACTTAGTACTTTGATTGGTTTGTAAACTTTACTTGAATTTTGTTGTTTGGTACTTAACAACTTGGGTTTGTAATATTTTAAAACTTATGAATGGATGAACATCATGTTTTAATCATATAGTTGTTTATTATAATTGAATGCAATGATATTGATCAAGTCACACATCATACGCTTCCGCAAAAGTCAGGGTGTGACAACGCTACCCTCGGCCATATTGATTTGAGTCAGCAAGGATACAGTCCCGCAAGCCCGGTTTAAAGTTTTAATAGTAGTTAATTTATAAGGGATTACGAGCCATTCTTACTTTTCCCGATTTGATGCTATATGCCTCAAGGGAAATCCTAATAAGCTTGAATTAGGTCCTCATAGGATCTATACACTGAACGAGGCAAGAACTTTACCCAACCACCTTCTAACCCCCTTCCAGGCAGTTAACACACTTTATATAAACAGCAAAGACACGAATGAGTGAATCAACAAAACATGAAGAAATGATTGAATAAAGTTCACCTTCAATATAAAAAAAACTAATTATTAAAGTCATTAATACAAAACCAAATAAAAAGTTACCGAAGCTAGGAAATCAAAAGTAATACATAAATGATTTTGTCTTCACCAAGTGATGTAAGAGATTAGTCAAGCATGGCCTTTGTTTGACAAAAACTCTTACTATCGATCGTGGATCCTGAGACTACACACACACTCTAAGGATGGATGATGGATGAAAGTGGTCGTGGATGATGGTGGTATTGTGGTGGTGGAGTGGTGGCAGGTGTGAGAAAAGTAGTTTGCCAAGGGATGAGTTGCAAGTGAGCCAAGCACCTCCGTTAATAGTTGAAAACAGTAGCTTCACACGGCCCCGTGCCCACCAGGCACGCCCCGTGTCCTTCCTTTCTCTGTCTTCATTTAATGCTATTATCAGCCCATCTGCACACACGACCCGTGTGTCAACGGCACGGCCCCATGGCCCTTGTACTTGCTATATGAACCCAGATTTACAAATCTGAAAGTTGACCATGACCCGTGCCTAGGAGACATGGCCCTGTGTCCCTTGTCGTTTTTTTTTTGTCTTTATCCTATGGGAATCTTGATTGAGGCATGACCCCATGCCCGGCTGGCACGACCCCATGCTTGGGTTCTGGTTTGTTATTTTTGTATTTGGGGAGAACCTTGGAGGGTCGGTAAAGTGTGTCAACTTCCTTTCTTCGTATTTATGTTGGTTTTCGTCGTTAATTTGTTTCTTTTGTCTGTTTAAGCTCTTTTAATCCTAAAAATCAACACACTTTTTCCAACATTAGTACTAAAAAGGGTTGTTTTTATACCTTATTTGATATGATTTATATGTTGCATTTTGTGCATATCAAATACACCCACACTTGAGTCTTTGCTTGTCCTTAAGCAAAACTCTTTTAATGTGTAATAAAGGATGTGGGTTCAATCAGACTTTGATGCAGTGTCAGACGCAACACATTCTAGCCATTAGGTCCCCCGTTCGTATCCAAGGTATGTCTTTTTATCCACTTTTTCCAGAATTTTAATTGGACGACTATAATTTTCTTCTAAAACCAACAAAACTGGTGTTTTGGTCCATCGGTTTTCACATATTTCTACAACTATGTGGACATGATTTTGATTTCCACCCTTGCTATTTGTAACATCTGTGCTTGTAATCATTGTGAACAGTTCAATTATCAATAAAACAATGTTATTTGATCCCAATGTTTGTTTGGTTATGTTTTACATTTTTCATGTTTTGACTTTTATTCAATTTCAAACTCTATATCGCTTTCTGGAGAGTTATACGCAAATTGGTGCGTAAACGTAATCAGTTTAATGCGACAAATACTCCGGAACATCAACATATACTTAACATACCTTAAATAACCTTTACATAACTTAGAAATAAGTTTTAAAGGCTTTGGTATGGCAAAAACAAGTTAATTCGCCTACAGGGACTAAATTTGACAAACTGCGAAAGTATGCCAATTTGAACTGTAACAGAGATTCCGGAACATGAACATAAGTTAAACACACCTTAAATATCGTTTATAAAGCTTAGAAATAGGCTTTGAGGGGTTCGGTGTGCTAAAATAAACTTTTGGGTCATTCAGGGACTAAAAGCATCAAAAAGTGCATAAGTTTGCACTTTCGAGCATAACTTACGTTCTGAATACATCCGGACATCCAAAAAATTTATGTAAGCACTAAAATATTTTATTTTAGTGTTTGGCATGAGAAAAATTCATTCGTCGCGCAATTTGGATCGTTTTTCGCGCTTATGCGCATTCCGTCGTAATTAACCGAACATCGCGATCATACGACCAAACGAACTGACATCCGAGATGTTTTCAAGCCTATTTCATGTTCCCTATGTCTTAACATCATTGTGGAGCTTGAAATTTGGATTGAAGGGTGTTAGAAGTGCCGTTACACAACGAAACAATGTGCAGGGACTTAATCTGCCAAAACTGCAGAAAGGAGGCAAGGCGTGACGCGAGGCCCCCTAGGCGTCACGCGAGGCCCTTTCAGATCAGCAAAGGTCATTTTAACAGCTGTTAATAGCTGTTATGCCCCCAACACTCACCCACACTTGCCCTTTCCTGCTCATGAGGGACCATTTTGAGTTACCATAAGGTTGCAACAAGTGTAGGGACAAGATCAAAGCACGTTATTCGATAAACGATCCTAACGGTTGTCCATTTACTATAAATACCCACCAACATCACTTGCAAAACCCACAAAAATCTGATCTAAAAGCTCTAAGTTGAAGCCATTGCTTCATACCTGAGCTACTTGGATCAAGATTAGCATTCGGGGACCCTTTGTAAGTGTTCCTTCGTTCTTTTTATACTTTTAGCATTAAAAGTCAAACTTTGTTTGACTTTCTGCATTGACCAGTTTATGGTCAATGCGAAGTTCGTTTGAACTTCATAACGTGAGCGTGATCACGATGGTTATAGTCCCTAGTGACTATACCTACTGATTACCACGTTATCTAGGCTCAGTGACGAGTCGTAGTTTCGGCCAAAATGCGTATTATTGCGTATTTTGTAACCAAACTACTTATAGGTATCAAAACCGTTTGTTTTGATACCAAACTTGTTTTCTAACTTAGTTAAGCATGTTTTAACATGCTTAGCTCGTCACTTTTAGTTTAGTGCTTATATAGGGTCGTAAGGTAAGCGATCTAAACAATCGCTTATACTTTCGAACCCGACCCGTTTGGTCGATCATTAGGATCTGACCAAACACATTAGGTAACCATAGTTGTATAGGGAATAACCTTCCGAGGTTATACCTTATGGTCACATCGTTTGAGTAGTTGTATGATAGGTAGTATATATGCCTTAGGTAAATTACCAAAATGCCCTTTTGACGCCAAAATTCATTTTAAGCATATGTAACATAACTTTTGGTATCTAAACTGATTTGGTAACAATATTAGACATGTTAAGGCATATTTTACTTGTCATAGGACTAGTTAGGCAGTCCGAACGCGTTTTACGCGAACGACGTGTTAAAGTAGCATAAGCTACCTAAACGGGTCGTAATGGGTCGTAAGCACTTAGGTTAGGTTTCATTTTAGAATGTAGGCTTTGTTAAACCATATTACACGAGTCTCCATACTCGTTTGGTTTACGAACCCTCATTCTATCCAATCCTCCGATTTAGGTCCGGTATATTAACATAGTTTACCTATATTAGGTGCCGTTTGATATCCGTGATCTCTAGCATTGTTTGGTTGTTACTCAAGGACTACTAAGCAATCTTAAGTGAGTACATAGACCCCTCTTTTACTGTTTTCCAAACATTTTGGGGTGAAACACATGTGCCTACTTGTTACTTTCGTGCCTTTCATGCTTTCATATCATATGCTTATTATGTTCATTAGTACATTATAGTACATGATTTCATTACATTTTATGCTATGTATGTCCATTGTGTGCATACTTAGTACATCGTTTTACATTACATTTCATGCTATGTATGTCCATTGTGTGCATACTTAGTACATCGTTTTACATTACATTTCATGCTATGTATGCCCATTGTGTGCATACTTAGTACAATGTTTTACATTACATTTCACGCTATGTATGTTCATTTGATTACATACATAGTGCATTGTTTTCACATGCTTACATTTTTGGTATGACATTTGGTTTGTTTAAATGGCACAAAAATACATTCATTAACATTAGCTACGCCATTCGTTAGTAGGTAGAGGTACCATAGGACTTGACAACTCCCATTCCTGAACCCTAGGTTTGTTTGGGTGGAAGGAATGACCGAATTTGATAAACATAACACAGATAAACCTTTAATTTGTTTAAAGGTCTATCACCACAGTCACAAGGCTTGGATGTATGCATTTTCACAATACCGCATAGATGTTTGTATCAGTATAGCATGCATTTGTTCCACAAAACATAACTTTGACTTATACTATGTTTAATTCAATACCCTGTTTTTGTGCATCTTACCTATGGTTTAGTTGATATATTTCACATGCCATCATGATATTTTTGGATACACATTATATGATTTACATTAAACATAAACATTTTGACATTGATATACACATTTGGTGATTTACATTAGACATGGACATTTTGATATGGTTTACACAATAACACTTGACAATTGATTTATACATGAACAAATTACATTGGTGGTTGGTTTGGGTAAATGAGTTGAGTAACGAGGCGTGTGTAATATGATACAAACATGGTGGATACGCCGCTGGTACTTCCTATATATAAGTGTTTGTATAATATTACATATCGTAGCGTTACTTAAATCATTTCAATATTTGACATATTACATTTTATATAAACAACTTATTCTTCACAAGACATTGTTTTACAAAACAGTTTATTTTATACAACTCATTTTATTTGGTTATTTCATTAACCATACTCCATTCTTTTATATAATCTGATTTCTTATCGAGTTTTCATATGATTTATAAAAGAAAACACTTAACAAGATTCATGACTAATTTTTATTAAACCTTTCTTCTAAAAACCCAAGTCATGAATCCTATTTTCACAAAACCTATGTATCTCACAGGCATTTTTATGCTGACGTACCTATTTTCACATGTGTTTTCAGGAGCTGTTGCTTAGGATGATGATCGTGACACTAGGGCGGACCTGTGCCTTAGAGACTTAAAATAAAGATAGAACTAGTTTAATTATGTTCTGAACTCTTTATTTCCTGTTTAAAGACAATGTAACACTCTTGTTTGATAAATAAAATATAACTTTGTATGCCATGGTTGTGAAACAATTAATTCTGTTACAACACTCTCCGACGTTTCCGCCACGATTTGATGTTCTACGTGGTCGGGGTGTGACAGAAGAGTTGGTATCAGAGCCAATGGTTATAGGGAATTAGGTTATTAGTAATTCTTTGACCTAGACTATAACCTTTCTAGGACCCTAACACAAATTATCTTGTGTTTAGATCTTAAAACATGCACATCACCTATCCTTAGGTGATTATCAAAACAAGAACCCAATTTTCCGAAATGATTTTTGAAAATCAATCATCTGATTTTAAATGATTTATTACAAGGTTTTGAACCCTCTGTTATATGGTTTTGAACCCTTCCAGTTTGGTTTTTGGCCTTGTGCCTTCCAAGTTTTAAAAATCTCGTCAAAGTTTTGGGTTTTTAATAGTGTGAACACGTGCAAACTGGAAGAGTGAATGCCTGTACCCTGGGTTTTCTGTCTAAGGCTAGAGTGTTCGTACAAATCCACATAATCGGACCAGTCACTCTTACCTGGGAACTCTTGGGGTGAGTATTCACTTATAGGCGAGCATGTCTTCGCGATACATTATTTTTGACCCATTTACTTTGATTAGTCACTGTGTGTCGTTTGTTTGCTTTGTGATGCGGACGAATGACCACCATCTTTGCTTTTGTTGATTTTGTTTCATCTCATCCTTTTCATCCAATCATCTCACTCGTTTCATTTCATGTTTCCTCTTTTAGAATGCCTCCTCGACGCGAAAACCAGATAGCGACTGCCGAACTGGCAGAAATCATTGCGCAGCAAATGGCTGCTGCATTCCCAAACCTCTTTGCTCAATGGAACCAAGCCAACAACAACAAGGTCGAGAGCATTGAGAATACTTTCCGTCACGTTCAGTGTCCTGACAATCGCAAGGTCGAGTTTTCTTCGAGTGTGTTTCAGAAGAGGGCTCTTACATGGTGGAACGGGGTTATGAGAGACCGGGGTGCAGAAGTTGCTCTAGCACAGACTTGGGCTGAACTTAGAGCTCTTATGATGAGGGAGTTTTGTCCTCGTCATGAATTGCGAGCATTGGAAAGAGAGTTTGATGATTTGAAACAAGATAGTGGCGAACATCGGGCGTATACTGATAGGTTTGAGGAGTTGAGTCTGCTTTGCCCAACAATGGTTACCCCACTCGACAAGGCTATCGAAAGGTACATCGATGGTCTACCTGACTCAGTACACGACATCATTACTGGTAGTAACCCTACCACACTCCGTCAGGCGATCGAGTTAGCAGCGACATTGACTGAGTCGCAGGTTCGAAAGGGAAAGCTGCACAAAAAGGGTGACAAGGGTAAGAAGCAGGAGTCTGACAAAGAAGATAGCAAGAAAGGTCAAAACAAGAAGGGAAAGGATTCTGGTTCCTCAAGGGGGTCAAGGAAGCGTAAGGCTTCCCAAAATTTTGCTGTCACTGCCCAAGCTAACCAAGCAGCTCCCAACTAACCCGCACAGCCTCCAGCGAAGAAACCTTAAGCAGGGAATGCACCTTTGTGCAATAGATGCAACAGTCACCATCAGCTGCAACTTCCATGCCGTTTCTGTACAAACTGTGGGAAGTCAGGTCATCTTGCTGGTGTTTGTCGTTTTCCTCAGAATCAGGCAGTTCAGAACCCGGCTCAACGAGTTGCTCAGCCTCCTGCTCAGTAATAGGGTCAAGCACGACCACACTACCCGCCAGGTTCTTGTTACAATTGTGGGGATCTGACCCACTACCGTAATCAGTGTCCAAGATTGGTGAATGCTAATCCAAATCAGAATCAGGCTCAGGCTCGAGGTCGAGTCTTCAATATGAATGCGCAAGAGGCACAAGCAGACAATGAAGTGGTGAATGGTATGTTCTTTATTAATAATCAGCCTGCATCTGTTCTTTTTGATTCGGGTGCCGATAAGAGTTTTGTGTCATTATCTTTTGAGCCATTACTTCGCGTGTCTAGAACGAAACTAGGTAAACCTTTGACAGTAGAAGTTCCTAGTGGTGAACCCATTGTTCTTGATTCTGTTCTTCGTAACTGCCAGTTGAACCTTAACGACCATCTTTTTCCTATTAACCTCACGCCTATGCAACTTGGAAGCTTCGACGTTATTGTGGGTATGGATTGGTTAGCCAAGCATCACGCAGAGGTAGTTTGTTTCGAGAAGATCGTTCGTGTGCCACTTTCGACAGGCGAGATCCTACAGGTTCGTGGTGAGAAACCTGCTGGTGGTCTCAAACTCATGTCTTGTTTTAAAGCTCGGAAGTATCTGCGAAAGAACTATGTGGCCTTTTTGGCGCATGTTGTAGCAGATAAGGGCAAGGGTAAGTCTATTCAAGATATTCCTGTTGTTCGGGATTATTCTGAAGTATTCCCCGAAGAGTTACCTGGTCTACCTCCCGCACGCCAAGTCGAGTTCCGTATTGATCTCGTACCTGGTGCAAATCCCATTGCCAGAGCTCCCTACCGTCTTGCACCGTCTGAGATGCAAGAGTTGTCTAAGCAGCTTCAGGAGCTCTCTGACAAAGGTTTTATCCGTCCTAGCTTTTCACCTTGGGGTGCTCCCGTTCTTTTTGTCAAGAAGGAGGATGGATCTTTTAGGATGTGTATCGATTATCGTGAGCTTAACAAGCTTACCATCAAGAATCGATATCCCCTACCTGGCATCGATGATTTCTTTGATCAGTTACAGGGCGCTTCTTATTTTTCAAAGATTGATCTGCGATCTGGATATCATCAACTTCATGTGCATGAAGAAGATATTCCCAAGACAACGTTCCGCACTCGTTATGGGCATTATGAGTTCACAGTCATGCCATTCGGTTTGACTAATGCTCCTGCTGTTTTCATGGACTTAATGAATAGGGTCTGCAAGCCTTATTTGGATCAATTCGTCATTGTTTTTATTGATGACATCTTGATTTATTCTAAGACGCGAGCTGATCATGAGCAACATCTTCGTCTTACTCTGGAACTCCTAAAGAAAGAGCAACTTTTCGCCAAATTCTCCAAGTGCGAATTTTGGCTTAAAGAAGTTCAATTTTTAGGACATATTGTCAACGAACAAGGTATTCATGTAGATCCCTCCAAGATCAGTGCGATTAAGGATTGGGATACACCTTCTACTCCTACTGAAGTTCGTTCCTTTCTTGGTCTAGCGGGTTATTATCGCCGCTTCATAGAAAACTTCTCGAAGATTGCAGTTCCTCTAACTGCTCTAACTCAGAAGAACAAACCCTTTGATTGGGGATTCAAACAAGAGGAAGCTTTTCAAAACTTGTAGCAAAAACTTTGCAACGCGCCTGTTCTGACTTTGCCTGAGGGCAATGATGATTTCGTCGTTTATTGTGATGCATCAAAATTGGGTCTTGGCTGTGTTCTGATGCAAAGGAACAAAGTCATAGCATATGCATCGAGGCAGTTGAAGATACATGAGAAAAACTACACCACTCATGATCTTGAGTTAGGTGCAGTTGTCTTCGCTCTTAAGATCTGGAGACACTATTTGTACGGTACAAAATGTGTGGTTTTCACGGACCACAAAAGTCTTCAGCATATCTTCAATCAGAAAGAACTCAAGATGAGGCAACGACGTTGGGTTGAGCTTCTAAACGACTATGACTGCGAAATTCGCTACCATCCTGGTAAGGCGAATGTCGTAGCCGATGCATTGAGTCGTAAGGAACGTACTAAGCTTCATTATGTCCGTGTTCAATCTGACATTCAAGCTCGATCCGATATCCAAGCCCGCATTTCTCAGGCTCAACACACTTGTGTTTCACAGGGTTTGATGGATAAGGAATTTCCCTATCACATAACACCTGATCTTGAACTGAAGGACAATGGATCGTATTACTTCATGGACCGTTTGTGGGTCCCTAGCCAAGATGATCTTCGTACCTTGCTTATGGATGAAGCCCATAAGTCTCGTTATTCTATTCATCCTGGCTCAGATAAGATGTATAAGGATCTTCGTATTCATTATTGGTGGCCTGGTATGAAGAAAGACATCGCCTTATATGTATCAAAATGCCTTACTTGTCTTAAGGTTAAGGCTGAACATCAGCGTCCTTCTGGTTTATTGGAGCAACCAGCAATCCCAGTTTGGAAATGGGAAAACATTACTATGGATCTTGTTACTAAACTTCCGCGCACAAGGAAAGGTCATGATGCCATCTGGGTAGTTGTTGATCGTCTTACTAAGTCAGCGCATTTCTTGCCAATCCGTGAGGATTTTTCTGCTGACAAACTTGCTAAAATCTATGTAGATGAAATTGTAGCTCGACATGGTGTTCCTTTGAACATCATTTCTGACAGAGATGCTCGCTTCACTTCTCATTTTTGGAGAACCATGTAATCTGCTATGGGGACCCAACTTAATCTGAGCACAGCTTATCACCCGCAAACGGATGGTCAATCTGAAAGAACAATCCAGACTCTGGAGGATATGCTTAGAGCTTGTGTGATCGATTTTGGTGGTAGTTGGGATTCACATCTTCCCTTGATTGAATTCTCCTACAACAACAGTTATCACTCCAGCATCAACATGGCTCCTTTCGAGGCTCTCTATGGTCGAAAATGTCGTTCACCAGTCTGCTAGAATGAGATCGGTGAGGCTCAGCTTACTGGACCTACCCTCATTTTAGAGACAACTGATAAGGTTAAGAAAGTTCGTGATAACCTTCAGACAGCTAGAAGCCGTCAAAAGAGTTACGCGGACCTAAAACGCAAGCCCTTGGATTTTCAAGTCGGTGATCGTGTATTACTTAAGGTCTCACCATGGAAAGGTGTGATCAGATTCGGAAAGAAAGGAAAACTTGCACCTAGATACGTTGGACCATTCAAGATCGTCGAAAGAATCGGTAAGGTAGCTTACAGACTTGAGTTACCTCCTGAACTTGGAAATGTTCATCCAACCTTTCACGTGTCCAATCTCAAAAGGTGTTTAGCTGATGAGAACCTCCACATACCACTTGACGAAATTCGTGTTGAAAAAACACTGAAATTTGTTGAGAAGCCAGTGGAAATCATGGAACGTGAAGTCAAGTGGCTTAAATGCAAGTGCATTCCTTTGGTCAAGGTTCGCTGGGAATCTAAACATGGACCCGAGTTTACTCGGGAACGCGAAGATCAAATGAAGGCGAAGTATCCCCATCTATTCCCACGAGTTTCCTCTAAATAAATTTCGGGACGAAATTTCCACAAGTAGGGGAGACTGTAACATCTGTGCTTGTAATCATTGTGAACAGTTCAATTATCAATAAAACAATGTTATTTGATCCCAATGTTTGTTTGGTTATGTTTTACATTTTTCATGTTTTGACTTTTATTCAATTTCAAACTCTATATCGCTTTCTAGAGAGTTATACGCAAATTGGTGCGTAAACGTAATCAGTTTAATGTGACAAATACTCCGGAACATCAACATATACTTAACATACCTTAAATAACCTTTACATAACTTAGAAATAAGTTTTAAAGGCTTTGGTATGGCAAAAACAAGTTAATTCGCCTACAGGGACTAAATTTGACAAACTGCGAAAGTATGCCAATTTGAACTGTAACAGACATTCCGGAACATGACCATAAGTTAAACACACCTTAAATATCCTTTATATAACTTAGAAATAGGCTTTGAGGGGTTCGGTGTGCTAAAATAAACTTTTGGGTCATTCAGGGACAAAAAGCGTCAAAAAGTGCATAAGTTTGCACTTTCGCTCATAACTTACGTTCTGAATACATCCGGACATCCAAAAAATTTATGTAAGCACTAAAATATTTTATTTTAGTGTTTGGCATGAGAAAAATTCATTCGTCGCGCAATTTGGATCGTTTTTCGCGCTTATGCGCATTCCGTCGTAATTAACCGAACATCGCGATCATACGACCAAACAAACCGACATCCGAGATGTTTTCAAGCATATTTCATGTTCCCTATGTCTTAACATCATTGTGGAGCTTGAAATTTGGATTGACGGGTGTTAGAAGTGCCGTTACGCAACGAAACAATGTGCAGGGACTTAATCTGCCAAAACTGCAGAAAGGAGGCTAGGCGTGACGCGAGGCCGCCTAGGCGTCACGCGAGGCCCTTTCAGATCAGCAAAGGTCATTTTAACAGCTGTTAACAGCTGTTATGCCCCCAACACTCACCCACACTTGCCCTTTCCTGCTCATGAGGGACCATTTTGAGTTACCATAAGGTTGCAACAAGTGTAGGGACAAGATCAAAGCACGTTATTCGATAAACGATCCTAACGGTTGTCCATTTACTATAAATACCCACCAACATCACTTGCAAAACCCACAAAAATCTGATCTAAAAGCTCTAAGTTGAAGCCATTGCTTCATACCTGAGCTACCTGGATCAAGATTAGCATTCGGGGACCCTTTGTAAGTGTTCCTTCGTTCTTTTTATACTTTTAGCATTAAAAGTCAAACTTTGTTTGAATTTCTGCATTGACCAGTTTATGGTCAATCCGAAGTTCGTTTGAACTTCATAACGTGAGCGTGATCACGATGGTTATAGTCCCTAGTGACTATACCTACTGATTACCACGTTATCTAGGCTCAGTGACGAGTCGTAGTTTCGGCCAAAATGCGTATTATTGCGTATTTTGTAACCAAACTACTTATAGGTATCAAAACCGTTTGTTTTGATACCAAACTTGTTTTCTAACTTAGTTAA
This sequence comes from Helianthus tuberosus, assembly GCA_030545235.1. Taxonomy (NCBI): domain Eukaryota; kingdom Viridiplantae; phylum Streptophyta; class Magnoliopsida; order Asterales; family Asteraceae; genus Helianthus; species Helianthus tuberosus. The sequence continues at coordinate 15,849 of JARYGA010036825.1, read as the reverse complement.
GCATGTTTTAACATGCTTAGCTCGTCACTTTTAGTTTAGTGCTTATATAGGGTCGTAAGGTAAGCGATCTAAACAATCGCTTATACTTTCGAACCCGACCCGTTTGGTCGATCATTAGGATCCGACCAAACACATTAGGTGACCATAGTTGTATAGGGAATAACCTTCCGAGGTTATACCTTATGGTCACATCGTTTGAGTAGTTGTATGATAGGTAGTATATATGCCTTAGGTAAATTACCAAAATGCCCTTTTGACGCCAAAATTCATTTTAAGCATATGTAACATAACTTTTGGTATCTAAACTGATTTGGTAACAAAATTAGACATGTTAAGGCATATTTTACTTGTCGTAGGACTAGTTAGGCAGTCCGAACGCGTTTTACGCGAACGACGCGTTAAAGTAGCATAAGCTACCTAAATGGGTCGTAATGGGTCGTAAGCACTTAGGTTAGGTTTCATTTTAGAATGTAGGCTTTGTTAAACCATATTACATGAGTCTCCATACTCGTTTGGTTTACGAACCCTCATTCTATCCAATCCTCCGATTTCGGTCCGGTATATTAACATAGTTACCTATATTAGGTGCCGTTTGATATCCGTGATCTCTAGCATTGTTTGGTTGTTACTCAAGGACTACTAAGCAATCTCAAGTGAGTACATAGACCCCTCTTTTACTGTTTTGCAAACATTTTGGGGTGAAACACATGTGCCTACTTGTTACTTTCGTGCCTTTCATGCTTTCATATCATATGCTTATTATGTTCATTAGTACATTATAGTACATGATTTCATTACATTTTATGCTATGTGTGTCCATTGTGTGCATACTTAGTACATCGTTTTACATTACATTTCATGCTATGTATGTCCATTGTGTGCATACTTAGTACATCGTTTTACATTACATTTCATGCTATGTATGCCCATTGTGTGCATACTTAGTACATTGTTTTACATTACGTTTCACGCTATGTATGTTCATTTGATTACATACTTAGTGCATTGTTTTCACATGCTTACATTTTTGGTATGACATTTGGTTTGTTTAAATGGGACAAAAATACATTCATTAACATTAGCTACGCCATTCGTTAGTAGGTTGTGGTACCATAGGACTTGACATCTCCCATTCCTGAACCCTAGGTTTGTTTGGGTGGAAGGAATGACCGAATTCGATAAACATAACACAGATAAACCTTTAATTTGTTTAAAGGTCTATCACCACAGTCACAAGGCTTGGATGTATGCATTTTCACAATACCACATAGATGTTTGTATCAGTATAGCATGCATTTGTTCCACAAAACATAACTTTGACTTAAACTATGTTTAATTCAATACCCTGTTTTTGTGCATCTTACCTATGGTTTAGTGGATATATTTCACATGCCATCATGATATTTTTGGATACACATTATATGATTTACATTAAACATAAACATTTTGACATTGATATACACATTTGGTGATTTACATTAGACATGGACATTTTGATATGGTTTACACAATAACACTTGACAATTGATTTATACATGAACAAATTACATTGGTGGTTGGTTTGGGTAAATGAGTTGAGTAACGAGGCGTGTGTAATATGATACAAACATGGTGGATACGCCGCTGGTACTTCCTATATATAAGTGTTTGTATAATATTACATATCGTAGCGTTACTTAAATCATTTCAATATTTGACATATTACATTTTATATAAACAACTTATTCTTCACAAGACATTGTTTTACAAAACAGTTTATTTTATACAACTCATTTTATTTGGTTATTTCATTAACCATACTCCTTTCTTTATATAATCTGATTTCTTATCGAGTTTTCATATGATTTATAAAAGAAAACACTTAACAAGATTCATGACTAATTTTTATTAAACCTTTCTTCTAAAAACCCAAGTCATGAATCCTATTTTCACAAAACCTATGTATCTCACAGGCATTTTTATGCTAACGTACCTATTTTCACATGTGTTTTCGGGAGCTGTTGCTTAGGATGATGATCGTGACACTAGGGCGGACCTGTGCCTTAGAGACTTAAAATAAAGATAGAACTAGTTTAATTATGTTCTGAACTCTTTATTTCCTGTTTAAAGACAATGTAACACTCTTGTTTGATAAATAAAATATAACTTTGTATGCCATGGTTGTGAAACAATTAATTCTGTTACAACACTCCCCGACGTTTCCGCCACGATTTGATGTTCTACGTGGTCGGGGTGTGACACTATTCGTTTAAATGTGTTGTAAGTCGGTTTCTATGCATTTTATTGCCCTGCAAAGGCCACTTTTTCTGCACTTTTATGCGATAAAATGTTGTCAAAAAAGTTGTTTATTACCTTTCTTTTAGCTTAAAAAGGTGTAGTTTAGGTGCATATTTTGGTGTATTTTATTTCCATAAAGTTTTATCTTTTATTGTTGTAAAAAGAGTGGTATATTATTTTTTTTGTTGTTTAAAGGTGCAGTTTTAGTGCACCACATCATGCTTGCATATGCTTTGTTATAATTATCAATATTCATCTGCACCCCCTGCCGCCATGATGTATTTTTCATTTTGAAATTCTGGCCCAGTGTTTTACAGCTATGGCTTTTGTTTGACGTTTTTCATGAATATTGAATTGTTTGAGGTGTGGGTTTTACTACTTTTACTTAAACTTGCAGGTGCACTTGATGATAAAGGAAGACAAGGAGTTATCAATATTTTCGTTGTCGACATTCAAAGAGAAAGAGCGTGAAATTGAGAATAGATTTGAGGTTAGGGAAATGGTTCAGGCACAATTGGGTTGTATTAATAGAGAAAACAAGGCGTTTTCTTAGGATTCATAAGGTTTGCATTTGGTTTTTGAAGTTTTGGTGGTGTTAATTGTTTGCATGTGTCGCACATGGGGCTGGATTTTAGATGTTAACACATTATTAGCCTTCTTGTGTTTGATCGTCAAAACCTATGTACTTCTCTAATTCTCTCAATATGTCATGTTGAAACATATCAACAGCCTTTTGTATCAATATTCATTGGTATAAGTAACATGTTTAAAGCGAGAACAACACGTTCTTGGTTTAGCATGCTGCAACTTGCACGTGGTGTATAAACCATGTGTGCTCGATTGTATTTAGGTTTCGCTTTATTGTTTTAAAAGATGTTCCCTTTCTTTATAACCCATTTTCAATTAGACCTTAAAAAATGTATAGTGATTCGTTGTTTGATAAAATTTGGTATGTACAATTTCTAAAGACTAGCCGTGTTTTTACACGGGTTTTACATTTAGTATATAGGGTCAGGATATAATATGAAGTTTATTTAGGTAGGAAGTCTAGGAAGTGAAAATACAAAAGATGAAAACTTTTGGGTTAAAAGTGAAAATCACAATTTTTTTTTGAAAACCCCCCCATGCTTGGGGTACAACACCACAATGCAACAATGTGTTGCTAATTTATATTATGGAAATTGCACAAAAAACGGGCACTTTTTTATCTTTAAAAGGAGTATACTATTGCTATATTTTCGAAAACCCAGTTGCGTAAAACGCAATGGACAAAAACCATAAAAATGACTTTTTTCTAAAACATAATTGACAAAAAACACAAAGAAATATCTTGTTTCTAAAACGCAATGGACAAAAAACACAAAAGAAATGTGTTATTTCTAAAACGCAAGGGCTTAAAAACACAGAAGAATGATTTTTTTTTTCTAAAACGCAATGGACTAAAACCACAAAAGAAAGTGTTCCTTCTAAAACGCAATGGACTAAAAACACAAAAGAAATTGTTTTTTCTAAAACGCAATGGACTAAAAACACATAAAAATGTGTTTTTTCTAAAACGCAATGGACCAAAAACACTTCAAATGTGTTTTTCTAAAACGCAATGGACCAAAAACAATAAAAATGTGTTTTTCATAAAACGCAATGGACTAAAAATACAAAAGAAACTGTTTTTTCTAAAACGCAATGGACTAAAAAACACATAAAAATGTGTTTTACCTAAAACACAATGGACTAAAAACACTTCAAAATGTGCATTGGACCAAAAAAAACACATAAAAATGTGTTTTCCTAAAACACAATAGACAAAAACACAAAAGAAAGTGTTTTTATTCTAAAACGCAATGGACTAAAAATTAAAAAAAATTATGTTACAAGTCATTTAGTGGGTATTAGAACCAAAATAATAATAATTCCTACAATATCATATCTACTTCATCAAACCCAACATAAAAAGACACAACTATATAAAACGCAATCAAAGTTAAAGGCTTAAAATCATAAAACCATCCATCAAAATGTTTACATGTCATTTGCTGAGGTATGAGAAACCAAAAGAATATTCAAACCAAATTCATTTCTATGTCATCAAAATCCAAACATAAACAGATAAAAAAATGTAAAACGCAATAAAGTCAAAACCCTAGAATCTTCACAAAGCATCCATTAAACATGCTTACAGGTCATTTCCAATACCAAATATTCAAAATCACTGCAAAAAGTCTATCTTGAATTGTCTTTTCGTGTAAAACGTAATCCACTCAGAACACTTTTTTTAATAAAAAATGGTAGACATTATCACACACACCACCATGGATGAATAACCTGCAAAATCACTTTAATTGAACTGCAATCTCTTCGTCACCAAAGCCCAATCAGCGCCGACGTCACGCACATGTTTGTCGTCGGAATCTCCGTCACATCGTTAGCCACACGCGTCGTTGGATCTCAACTGTGATACCCGGCTATTTAGGCTGTACCGTACAAATGTAACACGTGTCATGAATAAATAAAAAGGTTGTATTTGACTGATATTGATGTTCATATGTGATATTTGATGTGTTGGTAAATCCAAACTTTGATAAAAATTATGTTTGCAACAATAAGATAAACGTTTATCGCGTAACGAACAAAATGCGAAACGAACGTCGATGACCACCCGATCAATGTTAAAATCCTAAAAATAATCCATAATGATTAGAATGGTAATTTTAATCATGTCCGAAAGGAAAAAAATTAAAACGCTAAGAAACTCTATTTTTCGAGTTTGAGCACGTACCGCGCGATACTGCGCGTATCTGACAAAATACTGTCAACGCAGCCAGTCAAGACAACTGGTAATTATTTCAGTAATATTTTAGTGAGATTATTTTTATAAAATGATAAAAAAATAATTTAAACGCACTAAAACGGGATTAAAACGCTAGATAAAATACCCAGTATCCAGTAAAATACCAGTTTTTAAACTATATTACATATATATATGTATATATGATGGAAGAGAGTGTGCATGATAGGTGGCGGCTAGGAGGAGTGTCCACACTCTCTCTCATGCAACTTGTGGATCTTGGAAACCTTAAACAAATGATTAAGCACCTAAGATCTTCCAATATCTTACACAAATCCAAGAAAGGATTTCAAAAACTCAATCTCACTCTCTCTCTTGAAATCTTGGCCGAACACCCCTCTTACAACATCCATTTTCATTTTTCAATCTTGTTCTTGAAGATCCAAGTTCATTTCAAGAAGGTTTCAAGGTGTTTTGAAGATCCAAAGGTGTTTTCAAGGTGAAACAAGCTCCATAACATCAAAATCTTGTCAAAACCCACCAAAATCTTGAAAGGTATAAACTTATTTTCAAAAATCATGTTCTTGATTCTTGGTGATGATAGTGATGTTGGAAGGTTTCTCTTGAACTTGGAATTAATCACAAACTTGAAACTAATAATGAATGAGTTTTTAAACAAAGTAAAATGGAAGTCTGTACATATGTATGTATGGCCGAAAATTTGTATGTATGTGGATATATAGTTGTGTTTTCATTTTGTTGATTCTTGATTGATGAGATTCTTGAAAGTTTGTTACATGCATGAATCAAAAAGGTGTCATACAAGAAGGTTCTTGTGATTTGAAAAGATGACACAAAAGTGAACTTTTGGAAGTTCATATATGTGTATATATATATATATGTCGTGTATATATATGTATGTATTCATGCATGTAGGTTTTTGTCACATATTCATAAATGTAAGAATGTTTGCATTTATGTAAACATGATTAGATGATAATTTGATGAACATGTTTTGGTTTATATGAACATGAAATAAATATGTTCTTGGATGCATTTAAGTTCATGTAGGATAATGATGATATGATATGGGTTCATTAGATGCACTTACTTGAACATGTATGATGAAAGATGAACATGAAATGATGATTTGTGTAACAACTGTGCTTGTAATCACTATGAACAGTTCTGTTATCAATAAAACAATGTTTGTTTTGTTATGTTTTACATTTTTCATGTTTTGACTTTTGATCAATTTCAAACTCTATATCACTTTCTGGAGAGTTATACGCAAACTGGTGCGTAAACGTACTCAGTTTAACACGAAAAATACTCCGGAACAGCAACATATACTTAACATACCTTAAATAACCCTTACATAACTTAGAAATAAGTTTTGAAGGCTTTGGTATGGCAAAAACAAGTTAATTCGCTTACAGGGTCTAAAATTGACAAACTGCGAAAGTATGCCAATCTGAACTGTAACGAACATTCTGGAACATGACCATAAGTTAAACACACCTTAAATATCCTTTACATAGCTTAGAAATAGGCTTTGAGGGGTTTGGTGTGCTAAAACAAATTTTTGGGACATTCAGGGACTAAAAGTGTCAAAAAGTGCACAAGTTTGCATTTTCACGCATAACTTACGTTCTGAATACATCCGGACATCCAAAATTTTATGAAAGCATGACTACATTATATTTTAGTGTTCGCCTTAAGAAAAATCCATTCTTTGCGTCATTTGGATCGTTTTTCCCGCTTGTGCACATTCCGTCGTAATTAAGCGAACATCGCATTCGTACGGCCAAACGAACTGACATCAGACATATTTTTGAACAAGTTTCATGTTCACAATGTTTAGGCAACATTTTAGGGCCTTAAAGTTGGCTTTACGGGCCTTAGAAGTGCCGGAAATGGGCTGAATACACAACAGGGACCAAAACTGTAATTTCTGATCTGCAACACTCAGGCGGCCCGCCTGAGTTTCTTCACTTCCTGACGCGGGCCGCGTCCGCCTGTCTAATCAGATAACAATGAACAGTCAGCACGATCCAGCTGTTTTAACCACAACCACATGCTTGCAACTTGCATTTTCAGCTGATAAACATCATTTTTAACCACCACAACTTTGCAACAAATGTACGGATGGGATTAAGGCACGTTTTCCATGAAACGATCTTAACGGTTCAACGAAAACTATAAATACCCCATCACCCCCAACCTCATTACCCACTAGAATCTGATCTATTTGACTCTAAGTTGAAACCATTGTTTCATACCTGAGTTATTTTGATCACGATTAGCATTCGGGGACCCTTCGTAAGTATTCTTTCGTTCTTTTCCTTATTTTACTGCTTTTCGAGTCAGAAAGTCAAACTTTGTTTGACTTTCAGCGTTGACCAGTAATGGTCAATGCGAAGTTCGATTGAACTTCGCAACGTGATTGTAATCACGATGGTCATAGTCCCTTGGGACTATGCCTACTGATTACCACGTTGTCTAGGGTCGTAGGGTAAGCGATCTGATCAATCGCTTATACCTTCGAACCCGACCCAGTTTGGTCGATCATTAGGATCCGACCAAATACATTAGGTGACCATAGTGTAGGGAATAACCTTCCGAGGTTATACCTTATGGTCACATCGTTTAAGTAGTTGTATGATAGGTAGTTTATATGCCTTAGGTAAATTACCAGAATACCCTTTTCATACATAATTGGTAATTTAGCATATGTAACCTAAACTTTTGTCACATAACTGATTATGTAACACGTTTAGGCATATAACACTTTTCATAGGACTAGTTAGGCGGTCCGAACGCGTTTCACGCGCACGATGCGTTAAAGTAGCATAAGCTACCTAAACGGATCATAACGGGTCAATAAGACTTAGGTTAAGTTTCTTTTAGTATGTAGGCTTTGTTAAACCATGTCACGTGAGTTCCTACACTCATTTGGTTTACAAACCCTAATGCTACTCAGTCTTCCGATATAGGTCCGGTTTATTAACATAGTTACCTATATTAGGTGCCGTTTGATTCCGAGATCTAGCACTGCTTGGTGATTATCTTTATACATCTGAGCAATCTCAAGTGAGTACATAGACCCCTCTTTTACTGTTTTCCAAACTGTTTTGGGGTGGAACACATGTGCCTACTTGTTACTTTCATGCTTTCCTGTTTTCACATCATATACCGGCTATGTTTGATAGTACATTATAGTACATGATTTCATTACATTTCATGCTAGGTGTGCCCATTGTGTGCATTACTTAGTACATTGTTTTACATTACATTTCATGCTAGGTATGCCCATTTTGTGCATTACTTAGTACATCGTTTTACATGACATTTCACGCTATGTATGTTCATTTGATTACATACTTAGTGCATTGTTTTTCACATGCTTACATTTTGGTATGACATTTGGTTTGTTTACATGGGACAATACATTCATTAACATTAGCTACGCCGTTCGTTAGTAGGTAGTGGTACCATAGGAATTGACAACTCCCGTTCCGGACATCCCAGGGAAAGGGGATGAAAGGAATGACCGAATTCGATGATATAAGACAGATAGACCTTTAATTTGTTTAAAGGGTTTATCACCTCAGTCACAAGGCTTGGATGTATGCATTTTCACAATACCGTATAAATGTTCGTATTAAATATTTGCATGCATTTTTCCACAAAGACATAAAATTGATTTATACCATGTTTTACTTCAATATTTTGTTTTTGTGCATATGGTTTAGTTGAGACATTTCACTTGCCATACATGACATTTTGACATAGACATTTTACACAAAGACATTTGACATAGACATTTGATATGGATATTTGACATAGACATTTGACATGGATATTTGACGTAGACATTTGACATGGATATTTGACATAGACATTTGACATGGATATTTGACATAGACATTTGACATGATTTACATTTGACATATAACATGTTTGACAATTGGTTTAAACATAGATTTCTTACATTGGTTAGTTTGGTTTGATTAAGTGATTAAGTAACGATGCGTGTGTAATATGATACAAGCATGGTGGATACGCCGCTGGTACTTCCTATATATAAGTGTTTGTATGGTATTACATGTCGTAACGTTATTTGAATCATTTCAATATTGAGACATAGAACATTTTATACAAATAACATACTTTTCACAAGACATTGATTTACAAACAACTTATCTTATACAAACACATTTTTACATGGTTATTTATTTAACCTGACATTTACTTATTCATATCATCTGATCTTATTGTTTTCAAATGATTTACAAGACAAAGCAAATTACAAGGTTCATGACTAAAGATTTTGCTTAAACATAAGTCATGAATCCTATTTTGACAAACCTATGTATCTCACAGGCATTTTTATGCTGACGTACCTATTTTCACATGTGTTTTCAGGTGCTTTTCCATAGGATGTTGATCACGATACTAGGGCGGACCTGTGCCTTAGAGACTTTAAAAGAAGATGGACTATGTTTAATTATGTTCTGAACTCTTAAATTCCTGTTTGAAACAATGTAACACCTCTGTTTTTAAATAAAATACAACTTTGTATGCCATGGTTATGAAACAATTTATTCTGTTACGACACGCCCCGATGTTTCCGCCGCGATTTGTTGTTTTACGCGGTCGGGGTGTGACAGAAGAGTTGGTATCAGAGCCAATGGTTATAGGGAATTAGGTTATTAGTAATGCTTTGACCTAGACTATAACTTTTCTAGGACCCTAACACAAATTATTTGTGTTTAGATCTTAAAACATGTACATCACCTATCCTTAGGTGATTATCAAAAACAAGAACCAAAATTTTTCCGAAACGATTTTTGAAAAACAATCATCTGTTTTTGAATAAATTTTTACAAGGTTTTGAACCCTCTATTGTAAGGTTTTGAACCCTCTGTTATATGGTTTTGAACCCTTTTTAGTTTGGTTTTTGGCCTTGTGCCTTCAAATTTTCAAAATCTCATCAAACGTTTTGGGTTTTAAATAATGTGAACACGTGCAAACTGGAAGGGTGAATGCCTGTATTCCGGGTTTTCTGTCTAGGCAAGCACTTCGTATACATCTCAACCAGACGCGAGACCAGTTGTGCTTACCTGGGAATTCTTGGGATGAGTGTTCACTTATAGGCGAGCATGTCTTCATTATACATTATTTTTGACCCATTTACTTTGATTAGTCACTGTGTGTCGTTTGTTTGCTTTGTGATACGGACGAATGACCACCATCTTTGCTTTTGTTGATTTTGTTTCATCTCATTCTCTTCATCCAATCATCTCACTCGTTTCCTTTCATGTTTTCCTCTTTTAGAATGCCTCCTCGACGCGACAATCTGATAGCAACTGCCGAACTGGCAGAAATTATTGCGCAGCAGATGGCTGCCCAATTCCCAAATCTCTTTTGCTCAATGGAACCAAGCCAACAACAACAACAATGTTCCATGCAAATACAAGGATTTTAATCAGGCTAAACCACTCAAGTTTAGTGGTTCTGAAGGAGCGACTGGGCTTCTTCAGTGGTTCGAGAGCAGTGAGAATACTTTTCGCCATGTGCAGTGTCCGAATAATCGCAAGGTCGAGTTTGCTTCGAGCGTATTTCAGAAGAGGGCTTTGACATGGTGGAACGGGATTATGAGAGACAGGGGTGCAGAAGTTGCTCTCGCTCAGACTTGGGCTGAACTTAGAGCCCTTATGATGAGGGAATTCTGTCCTCGTCATGAGCAACGAGCGTTGGAGAAGGAGTTTGATGAGCTGAAGCAAGATAGTGGTGAGCATAGGGCTTATACTGATCGGTTTGAAGAGTTGAGTCTGCTTTGCCCAACAATGGTCACCCCACTCGACAAGGCTATCGAGAGATACATCGATGGCCTACCTGACTCGGTACAAGACATTCTTACTGGTAGTAACCCTGCCACACTTCGTCAGGCGATCGAGTTATCTGCGACATTGACTGAGTCGCAGATCCGGAAGAACAAGTTACACCGGAAGGGTGACAAGGGCAAGAAACAATCGGCTGACAAAGTGGATAGCAAGAAAGGTCAAAACGGGAATGGAAAGAACTCTGGTTCTTCGAAGAGGGCAAAGAAGCGTAAGGCTTCCCAAAACTATGCTGTCACTGCCCAAGCTAACCAGGCAGCTCCCAACCAACCCGCACAGCCTCCAGCGAAGAAACCCTATTCAGGGAATGCACCTTTGTGCAATAGATGCAACAGTCACCACCAGCCGCAACTTCCATGCCGTTTCTGTACTAACTGTGGGAAATCAGGCCATCTTGCCAATGTTTGTCGGTCTGCTCAGAATCCCGCGGTTCAGAACCCGGCTCAACAAGTTGCTCAGCCTCCTGCTCCGCAACAGGGTCAAGCTGCACGACCACAATACCCACCAGGTGCTTGTTACAATTGTGGGGATCTGACCCACTATAGGAATCGGTGCCCAAGACTGGCGAACCAGAACCAGAACCAGAATCAGGCTCCGGCTCGAGGCCGAGTTTTTAACATGAATGCCCAAGAGGCGCAGGTGGATGATAATGTGGTGAACGGTACGTTCTTTATTAATAATCAGCCTGCATCTGTTCTTTTCGATTCTGGTGCCGATAAGAGTTTCGTGTCTTTGTCTTTTGAGCAAATGCTTCGCGTGTCTAGAACGAAACTAGGCAAATCTTTGACAGTAGAAGTTGCTAGTGGTGAACCCATTATTCTTGATTCTGTTCTTCGCAACTGCCAGTTGAACCTTAACGATCATCTTTTTCTTATTGACCTCGCGCCTATGCAACTTGGAAGCTTCGACGTTATTGTGGGAATGGATTGGTTATCCAAGCATCACGCATAGATAATTTGTTCTGAGAAGATTGTTCGTGTGCCGCTTTCGACAGGCGAGATCCTGCAGGTTCAAGGTGAGAAGCCTACCGGTGGTATCAAACTCATGTCTTGTTTTAAAGCTCGGAAATATCTGCGGAAGAACTATGTGGCTTTCTTAGCACATGTTACAGAAGATAAAGGCAAGGGTAAGTCTATTTCAGATATTCCTGTCGTTCGGGATTATTCTGAAGTTTTCCCTGAAGATTTACCTGGTCTACCTCCAGCACGCCAAGTCGAGTTCCGCATTGACCTCGTACCTGGTGCAAATCCCATTGCCAGAGCTCCATATCGTCTTGCACCGTCTGAGATGCAAGAGTTGTCTAAACAGCTTCAGGAGCTCTCTGACAAAGGTTTTATCCATCCTAGCTTTTCACCCTGGGGTGCTCCCATTCTTTTTGTCAAGAAAAAGGATGGATCCTTTAGGATGTGTATCGATTATCGTGAGCTTAACAAGCTTACCATCAAAAATCGATATCCTCTACCTCGCATTGATGATCTCTTTGATCAACTACAGGGCGCTTCCTATTTTTCGAAGATTGATCTGCGATCTGGATATCATCAACTTCGGGTGCAAGAAGAAGATATTCCGAAGACAGCGTTCCGTACTCGATATGGGCATTATGAGTTCACAGTCATGCCATTCGGTGTGACTAATGCTCCTGCTGTTTTCATGGACTTAATGAATAGGGTTTGTAAACCTTATTTGGATCAGTTCGTCATTGTTTTTATTGACGACGTCTTGATTTATTCTAAGACGCGAGCTGATCACGAGCAACATCTTCGTCTTACCCTAGAACTCCTAAAGAAAGAGCAACTTTTCGCCAAATTCTCCAAGTGCGAATTTTGGCTTAAAGAAGTTCAATTTTTGGGGCATGTTATCAACGAACGAGGTATTCATGTAGATCCCTCCAAGATCAGTGCGATTAAGGATTGGGATACACCTACTACTCCTACTGAAGTTCGTTCTTTTCTTGGTCTAGCGGGTTATTATCGCCGCTTCATAGAAAACTTCTCGAAGATTGCAGTTCCTCTAACTGCTCTAACTCAGAAGAAAACGCCCTTTTATTGGGGATACAAACAAGAGGAAGCTTTTCAACACCTGAAGCAGAAGCTTTGCGATGCGCCTGTTCTATCATTGCCTGAGGGTGATGATGATTTTGTAGTGTATTGTGATGTATCAAAATTGGGTCTTGGCTGTGTTCTTATGCAAAGGAACAAAGTCATAGCTTATGCATCGAGGCAGTTGAAGGTACATGAGAAGAACTACACCACTCATGATCTTGAGTTGGGTGCAGTTGTCTTTGCTCTCAAGATCTGGAGACACTATTTGTACGGTACAAAATGTGTGGTTTTCACTGACCACAAAAGTCTTCAGCATATCTTCAACCAGAAAGAACTCAACATGAGGCAACGACATTGGGTTGAGCTTTTAAACGACTATGACTGCGAAATTCGCTACCATCCTGGTAAGGCGAATGTCGTAGCTGATGCATTGAGTCGTAAGGAACGTACTAAGCTTCATTGCGTACGTGTTCAATCTGTTATTCAAGCTCGATCTGATATCCAAGCACGCATTTCTCAGGCTCAACAATCTTGTGTTTCACAAGGTTTGATGGATAAGGAATTTCCCTATCACATAACACCTGCACTAGAACTGAAGGACAATGGATCACATTACTTCATGAACCGTTTGTGGGTCCCAAGCCAGGATGATCTTCGTACCTTGCTTATGGATGAAGCCCATAAGTCTCGTTATTCTATTCATCCGGGCTCAGATAAGATGTATAAGGATCTTCGTATTCACTATTGGTGGCCTGGTATGAAGAAAGACATTGCCTTATATGTATCCAAATGCCTTACTTGTCTTAAGGTTAAGGCTGAACATCAACGTCCTTCTGGATTATTGGTGCAACCAGAGATCCCAGTTTGGAAATGGGAAAACATTACTATGGATCTTGTTACCAAACTCCCGCGCACAAAGAAAGGTCATGATGCCATCTGGGTAGTCGTTGATCGTCTTACAAAGTCAGCACATTTCTTGCCAATCCGCGAGGATTTTCCTACTGACAGACTTGCTCAAATCTATGTAGATGAAATTGTGGCTCGACATGGTGTTCCTTTGAACATCATTTCTGACAGAGATGCTCGTTTCACTTCTCATTTTTGGAGAACCATGCAATCTGCTATGGGGACCCAACTTAATCTGAGCACAGCTTATCATCCGCAAACGGATGGTCAATCTGAGAGAACAATCCAGACTCTGGAGGATATGCTAAGAGCTTGTGTGATCGATTTTGGTGGTAGCTGGGATTCACATCTTAAATTGATTGAATTCTCCTACAACAATAGTTATCACACTAGCATCAAAATGGCTCCTTTCGAGGCTCTCTATGGTCGAAAATGTCGTTCACCAGTCTGCTGGAATGAGATTGGCGAGGCCCAACTTACTGGACCTGCCCTCATTTTAGAGACAACAGATAAGGTCAAGAAAGTTCGTGATAACCTTCAGGCAGCTAGAAGCCGTCAGAAGATTTACGCGGATCCAAAACGCAAAGCCTTGGAATTTCAAGTCGGTGATCGAGTATTACTTAAGGTCTCACCTTGGAAAGGTGTGATCAGATTTGGAAAGAAAGGAAAACTTGCACCTAGATATGTTGGACCATTCAAGATCGTCGAAAGAATCGGTAAGGTAGCCTACAGACTTGAGTTACCTCCTGAACTTGGAAATGTTCATCCAACTTTTCACGTGTCAAATCTCAAGAGGTGTTCAGCTGATGAGAACTTCTCCATACCGCTTGACGAAATTCGTGTTGGCAAAACACTGAAATTTGTTGAGAAACCAGTGGAAATCATGGAACGTGAAGTCAAGTGGCTTAAACGCAAGCGCATTCCTTTTGTCAAAGTTCGCTGGGAAGCAAAACGTGGACCCAAGTTTACTTGGGAACGCGAAGACCAAATGAAGGAGAAATATCCACATCTTTTTCCACGAGTTTCCTCTAAATAAATTTCGGGACGAAATTTCCACAAGTAGGGGAGACTGTAACAACTGTGCTTGTAATCACTATGAACAGTTCTGTTATCAATAAAACAATGTTTGTTTTGTTATGTTTTACATTTTTCATGTTTTGACTTTTGATCAATTTCAAACTCTATATCACTTTCTGGAGAGTTATACGCAAACTGGTGCGTAAACGTACTCAGTTTAACATGACAAATACTCCGGAACAGCAACATATACTTAACATACCTTAAATAACCCTTACATAACTTAGAAATAAGTTTTGAAGGCTTTGGTATGGCAAAAACAAGTTAATTCGCTTACAGGGTCTAAAATTGACAAACTGCGAAAGTATGCCAATCTGAACTGTAACGAACATTCCGGAACATGACCATAAGTTAAACACACCTTAAATATCCTTTACATAGCTTAGAAATAGGCTTTGAGGGGTTTGGTGTGCTAAAACAAACTTTTGGGACATTCAGGGACTAAAAGTGTCAAAAAGTGCACAAGTTTGCATTTTCGCGCATAACTTACGTTCTGAATACATCCGGACATCCAAAATTTTATGAAAGCATGACTACATTATATTTTAGTGTTCGCCTTAAGAAAAATCCATTCGTTGCGTCATTTGGATCGTTTTTCCCGCTTGTGCACATTCCGTCGTAATTAAGCGAACATCGCATTCGTACGGCCAAACGAACTGACATCAGACATATTTTTGAACAAGTTTCATGTCCACAATGTTTAGGCAACATTTTAGGGCCTTAAAGTTGGCTTTACGGGCCTTAGAAGTGCCGGAAATGGGCTGAATACACAACAGGGACCAAAACTGTAATTTCTGATCTGCAACACTCAGGCGGCCCGCCTGAGTTTCTTCACTTCCTGACGCGGGCCGCGTCC
>JARYGA010036824.1:0-19777 GCA_030545235.1 Helianthus tuberosus | reverse complement strand
TAAGTTTGTAATTGTCTTCATCGACGATATACTCATTTATTCAAAAAGTC
Source organism: Helianthus tuberosus (assembly GCA_030545235.1). Lineage (NCBI taxonomy): Eukaryota > Viridiplantae > Streptophyta > Magnoliopsida > Asterales > Asteraceae > Helianthus > Helianthus tuberosus. The sequence continues at coordinate 19,727 of JARYGA010036824.1, read as the reverse complement.
AGGACGAGCATTGTAAACACTTGCATGCAGTCTTAACTTTGTTAAGAAAAGAGAAGCTTTACGCCAAATTCTCGAAGTGTGAATTTTGACTACAGGAGGTACAATTTTTAGGACACATGGTGAATCATGAACGTATTCATGTAGATCCCTCCAAAATAGAAGCGATTACCAAATGGAAGGTCCCGCAATCAGCTATGGAAGTTAGAAGTTTTCTAGGATTAGCTGGGTACTATAGGCGCTTCATTAAAGATTTTTCTAAGATAGCTGTGTCATTAACTAAGCTAACCTGTAAAATAGTTAAGTTTGAATAGGGACCTAGGCAAGAAGAAGCTTTTAAGATTTTAAAGCAAAGGTTAACAAACGCCCCAATTCTTGCCTTACCGGAAGGGACAGAAGATTTTGAAGTTTACTGTGATGCTTCTAAGCTAGGATTAGGATGTGTGCTAATGCAACGCAAGAAGGTAATTGCTTACGCCTCAAGGCAATTGAAAAAGCACGAGGAAAATTATACGACGCATGACTTAGAATTAGGAGCCATAATTTTTGCCCTTAAGATTTGGAGACATTATTTGTATGGCAGTAAGTTTACAGTCTATACAGATCATAAAAGTATAAAATACATATTTGGGCAAAAAGAATTGAACATGAGACAAAGGAGATGGATGGAAATTCTTAGTGACTATGACTGTGAAATTCAATATCATGAAGGAAAGGCAAACGTAGTTGCAGATGCCTTAAGTCGTAAGTATCATGAAAAGCAAAAGTGAGTTCGTGCTCTCAGATTAAGTTTACAATTAGACTTAATGGAACAACTGAAAAATGATCAAGGAACAGCAATCAAAGATGATGCTGAAGGAATGAAAGGACGAATAAAGGAATTAGAACAAGGAAGTGATGGAATTTGGAGATTCCATAAGAAAAGGATTTGGGTACCTAAACAGGGAGAGTTAAGAAATAAGATTTTAGAGGAAGCCCAAAAATCTAGATATACCATGCATCCTGGTAATAATAAAATGTACCAAGATTTAAGGAATAACTTCTGGTGGATAGGAATGAAAAAGCACATAGCTAGATATGTATCTAAGTGTCTAACTTGTTCACAAGTTAAGGCAGAACACCAGAAACCTTCAGGATTACTCCAACAATTAGAAATGCCTGTATGGAAATGGGAGCTCATAACAATGGACTTTGTTACTAAGTTACCCAAAACCAGAAAAGGTAATGATGCGATTTGGGTAATTGTGGATCGATTAACCAAATCAGCTCATTTCCTGCCCATGAAGGAAACTTTCAGTATGGAAAGATTAGCCAAGTTATACGTAGACGAGGTAGTATCCTTACATGGAGTCCCACTCTCCATTGTATCGGATAGGGATAGTCGTTTCACTTCACATTTCAGGACAAGTTTCCAAGAAGCAATGGGGACCAGACTAAACTTAAGCACTGCATACCATCCCCAAACAGACGGACAAAGTGAAAGGACAATCCAAACCCTGGAAGACATGCTTAGGGCATGTGTAATAGATTTTGGAGGAAACTGGGACAACCATTTACCTTTAATTGAATTCTCCTATAATAATAGTTATCATTCAAGCATCGAAGCTGCCCCGTTCGAAGCACTGTATGGACGAAAATGCAGAACTCCAGTTTGTTGGGCAGAAATAGGAGAAAGTCAATTATCAGGTCCCGAGATTGTGCAAGAAACCGCCGACAAGATCACTCAAATCAAGGAAAGACTAAAAAAGGCTCGAGATCGCCAGAAGAGTTATGCCGATAATCGACGCAAGCCACTAGAATTTCAAGTTGGAGACAAGGTACTCTTAAAAGTTTCTCCTTGGAAAGGAGTAGTTCGGTTCGGTAAGAAAGGAAAGCTAAGTCCAAGGTACATAGGACCATTCCCAGTAATCCAGCGGATAGGACCAGTTGCTTATCGCTTACAACTACCAGAAGAGCTAGCAGGAGTACATGATGTATTTCATGTATCTAACCTCAAGAAATGCTTATCGGACGAATCACTAGTGGTCCCTCTTCATGACATACAGGTGAATGAGAAGTTAAAGTTCGTGGAGAAACCGCTTCAAATAGAAGATAGAAAGGTCAAGTTTCTCAAACACAAAAGATTGGTGCTGGTCAATGTCAAGTGAGATTCAAAAAGAGGACCCGAATACACCTGGGAACTGGAATCGGAGATGAAGCGAAAGTACCCTCACTTATTTCAATCTCGAGGACGAGATTTTAAATAAGGTGGGGAGGATGTAAGGACCTGCAAAAATGCCCCAAAACGACCTGTAAGTGAAAACCCGGACCCCTGAAACCCCAATCTATATGAAAAACCAAGAATTTGAGAAAATTGGTTTTCACGTGGGCCGCGTAAATGTAAGCATAGGCTTACGCGGGCCGCGTCAACTTAAAGTTGACCAGATAAGCTTCCCTGGCCACGTGTCGCACCTAGGTGTGCCACGCTAGCCCTAGTTATAGAATAGGTGGCCCTCGCGGGCCACGTAAATGTTAAGAGTGGGTTTACGCGGGCCGCGTAAAACCCAAAAAAGTTGCTATAAATTGCCAGGGCATGAGCAGTTCATATGTGTCGAAAATTTTGATCAAAAACAAAGTCTACTGCTCCAAATCGTCATTTCTAGTAGAGAAACGCTGCTACGATACAGGGTATTAACTCGATCGCTGCTACGATTCAATGTCTGATTGATTGAAACCAATCCGATGGATGTTTATGTGCTGCCCGAATCAGGGCTATACTTTGTCATTCGTCGTGAGGGTTTTAGTCTCATGAGTTATCGTAAATGTTGTATTAAGTTACTGACCTAGTTCGTGTGCATTGTTATTTAAATTAGGTTACAAGCCTTATCAGTAGGCTAAACTCTGCCTGTTAAACTTGCAAGGCGAGTCATTCTCTTTTTACCAAATTGTTTCCAAAACCCTATTTATTTTCAAGGTTATAATTACAGGGATTAAGTCTTTGTAATCTTCAATTACTGTCGGTATGTGGGGTTTTGTATACATTACTTAATACCCGTCACCATTGGACAACGGGTTAGCCAATGGGTGATCTGACCATAGTCACAAATATTGTCAAGTGAGAAATACCGATTTGGGGGTAATTGACTGATAAAAACATTGTAATCACCCTTAATACTGTATATTATAACAATGTGTCATTTTATGCAACTTGGATGACTCGCCAGTATTTCCCCACTGATAAAATATTTTTAAACATGTTTCAGACGACCTGCTGTGAATCAAGGAAAAGTGCTACGGAGCACTATTAAAGCTTGAAGTGGTGGCACAATAAAATAAAGAAACATGTTTTTGTGAAAACAGGGATTTCCCAGTGAAATCAACTTTATTGTAAAATTATGGGTGTTATCCCCAATTTGTGAAATAAAATAAATTGGGCATTTTCAAGTTTTAAAAGATCCGGTTAAACTTCCGCTGTCAACTCAATTAATAAAATACCACGGGGTTTCTGTCCCGCGGCTCCTGGATCAGGTTACACCGGGACGTGGGCCGTGACAGGAAAAGGTGGTATCAGTGTCACTGATTTAAGCCAATTAAGTATTTAGAAATACTTAATTTTTCTGATTGCCATTCTGTAATTCTATTAAAATTTAATTTACAAAATTTAAACTTAGAAGTTGTGTATTTCTTCATGTATGCTAACAGTATGAATGAACTATCAGAAGCACTTCAAAACTTTACTGTGGTATGGATACCACCAGTACTTTTACTGGCTACCAGGCTGATACTGAAGAGCCAATGGTATTTCAAGCCCAACCTCAGGAGAAACCAAAGCCGAAAAAGAGAAGAAGACTCGTAGGCTGGAGGCGTGTGCGTAGGAAGAAACCAGCGGTACAGAAAGTTATAAAGACTGAGGATCCGAAGGATAAAGGAAAAGAAAAAGAAATCGGGGAAAGTTCCGAGCAAGCCCAGGAAATGCCATCATGGGAGGAGCTGGATCGTAAACTGGCACTTAGTGACCTCATCGGACCTGCCGATGAAAACCTCTTTAATTACCCAATTGAAGCACAACTTCCAGTTAATCTGGAACCTGCTATTCCAAATCCTATTATCCACCCCCGACCTCTACTAGGAGAGCTGGAAGAATGGTGGACCACTGACTGGCAATTTCAGAATCTTTTGAATAACCCTAACACCTTTTTCCCCCAATTTGACCCTGAACCTCCACTACACCCACCTATGAGCACAGAGAACTTGGCTGAACTCCACCACTATGGCGAGGAGTTGGTGGATGTAGGAAATCGAATCCGGGAGGTGGGGGAGAGAATATCATGGAAATACGACGAGTGGGAACGTCGTTTCTGAAATGCCAGCTGATGAGGATCGTATGTGGTTGTGGGAATGTGTGTTTAATAATAATATAATAATAAAAATATAATCATGTAAAATAACTAAAAATAAAACTCTTGTAACATATCTGGTAATGTACGGATGCATATTAAAATATATAAAATATGGAAGTCGCAAAGTCGACAATTTTGGCTATACGTGTTGACGTAATTATGTGTGATTGTTTTATTATGTTTGGTTGTTATTTATTTTATGTTAATAACTTATATATATTATTAATTACCAGATGGAACACGCTGGTAATGAACCAGTTAACGAGGTTAATCAATCCAAGAAAAACAATGAAGATCACTTTCTTAACCGACAAGATATAGAAAACATCGTTGCTCAGGGTATAGCCAATGCTATTCCAGCAATCCTTGCTGCTGCCCGAAATCCAGTTGAACCTCAACCAATTATTCCCAACAAACGTACTCACGGCGATAATTTCAGTAATAGTGTAAATGGAGGCGGCAACATCAATAATAATGATAATGATGGAATGCAAGCCCCATTCCTTAAGAAAATGAAAGCTGCAACGCCTGGTTGCACTTACAAGGAATTTCTTGCCTGTAAACCAATCGAATTTGCAGGAAATGAAGGGGCAACTGCAGCACTGCGTTGGTTACGAAAAACCGAAGCAGTAATTAAAATAAGTAAATGTGCCGAGGAAGATAAGGTAATGTACGCGTCGCATCTTTTTAAAGAAGGGGCCCTAGAATGATGGAATACGGTATTACAAGCCAAGGGAAGCGATGTGGCTTATGCCATGACTTGGGAGGAATTTAAGGGAATAGTAGAAAGAAAATTATGTCCCGAGTATGAAAAGGAACAAATGACAAATAAGTTCCTAAACCACTAGATGGTGGATGTTGATTGTAGAGGGTATACTTCGACCTTCTTCGAGTATGCTCGAGTGGTACCAACTTTGGACTCGCCAGAACCGGTACTTATTTCTCGCTACATCTGGGGTTTGATTAGCGAGATCCGGGATATTGTCAAAGCTGCGAGACCCCGCACAATCGATGAAGCGGTGGAATTAGCCAATACTTTAACTGACGGGCTGGTACGCACAAGAGAAGAAAACCGGAAGAAGGAAGTAGCCCAAAAGATTACCCAAGGATTTCGTGTGGGTAATAGTAGTAATTTCAAGAAAAAGGGAACTGGGCAATCTTCCACTTCGCCGTTCTGCAGGAACTGTAAAAAGAAACATTTTGGGAAATGCAATGAAACCTGCAATTTCTGCAAAGCTATAGGACATCGTGAAGAAGATTGCAGAAAGAAAACAAAGATTTGCTACAACTGTGGAGAAGCTGGGCATTTCCGACCAGAATGCCCTAAATTGGTCAAACCAGCAGATAACAAGGCCAAACCTGCTGAAGGAACTAATAAGAAGAACGCAAGAGCCTTCCAATTGACCACGCAGGAAGCTGAACTGATTCCTGACGTAATTGCTGGTACGTTTCTGGTAAACAATGTTTATGCGAAAGTATTTTTCGACTCTGGTGCAAACCAAAGTTTTATTAATACTTCATTCTGCCAAGCTCTTAAGCTATCCTTAACCAAACTTAGGCAAATTTATACAGTAGAAATGGCAGACGGGAACTCTGTTAAAATAAATACAGTTTTGCAAACAGAAAATATAGAACTTTCAGGTCATAAATTTTCTGCAAATCTATTACCTATGAATTTAGTTAGATTCGATGTCGTATTAGGAATGGATTGGTTAGTAGCCAACCATGCTCGAATCCTCTGTGATAAAAATTCCATAGAAATCCGTGCACCCACAGGAGAAGTAATTATGATTACAGGGGATAAGCTGCGTAAACCAATGAAGTTCATTTCTGTAATGAAATTGGCCAGTTATTCAAGAAAACAAGGAATAGTGTATATGATTTCGGTAATCATTAACACGAAAGGTAAGGAACTTAAGGAGATTCTAGTAGTATCAGAATACTCAGATGTATTTCCAGAAGAATTACCAGGATTACCACCAGATAGAGAAGTAGAATTTAGAATTCATTTAATTCCAGGAATTACACCAATAGCCAAGGCACCTTATCGATTAGCACCCATTGAAATGTTAGAACTGAAAAAGCAATTAGATGAATTACTCAGTAAAGGATTCATACAACCTAGTTCATCCCCTTGGGGAGCACCAGTATTGTTTGTGAAAAAGAAAGATGGTTCGATGCGAATGTGTATCGATTATAGGGAATTGAATAAGGTTACAATTAAGAATCAATACCCATTACCTAGGATTGATGATCTTTTTGATCAACTTCAGGGAGCTAGATATTTTTCTAAGATAGATTTACGCTCCGGATGTCATCAGTTGAAAGTACAAGAAGAAGACATACCTAAAACTGCTTTCAGAACTAGGTATGGTCATTACGAGTTTACAGTCATGCCCTTTGGATTAACAAATGCTCCTGCAGCATTCATGGACATGATGAATAGAATCTGTAAACCATATTTGGATAAGTTTGTAATTGTCTTCATCGACGATATACTCATTTATTCAAAAAGTCAGGACGAGCATTGTAAACACTTGCATGCAGTCTTAACTTTGTTAAGAAAAGAGAAGCTTTACGCCAAATTCTCGAAATGTGAATTTTGGCTACAGGAGATACAATTTTTAGGACGCATGGTGAATCATGAAGGTATTCACGTAGATCCCTCCAAAATAGAAGCAATTACCAAATGGAAGGTCCCGCAATCAGCTATGGAAGTTAGAAGTTTTCTAGGATTAGCTGGGTACTATAGGCGCTTCATTAAAGATTTTTCGAAGATAGCTGTGCCATTAACTAAGCTAACCTGTAAAACAGTTAAATTTGAATGGGGACCTAGGCAAGAAGAAGCTTTTAAGATTTTAAAGCAAAGGTTAACAAACGCCCCAATTCTTGCCTTACCGGAAGGGACAGAAGATTTTGAAGTTTACTGTGATGCTTCTAAGCTAGGATTAGGATGTGTGCTAATGCAACGCAAGAAGGTAATTGCTTACGCCTCAAGGCAATTGAAAAAGCACGAGGAAAATTATACGACGCATGACTTAGAATTAGGAGCCATAATTTTTGCCCTTAAGATTTGGAGACATTATTTGTATGGCAGTAAGTTTACAGTCTATACAGATCATAAAAGTTTAAAATACATATTTGGGCAAAAAGAATTGAACATGAGATAAAGGAGATGGATGGAAATTCTAAGTGACTATGACTGTGATATTCAATATCACGAAGGAAAGGCAAACGTAGTTGCAGATGCCTTAAGTCGTAAGTATCATGAAAAGCAAAAGTGAGTTCGTGCTCTCAGATTAAGTTTACAATTAGACTTAATGGAATAACTGAAAAATGTTCAAGGAACAACAATCAAAGATGATGCTGAAGGAATGAAAGGACGAATAAAGGAATTAGAACAAGGAAGTGATGGAATTTGGAGATTCCATAAGAAAAGGATTTGGGTACCTAAACAGGGAGAGTTAAGAAATAAGATTTTAGAGGAAGCCCATAAATCTAGATATACCATGCATCCTGGTAATAATAAAATGTACCAAGATTTAAGAAATAACTTCTGGTGGATAGGAATGAAAAAGGACATAGCTAGATATGTATCTAAGTGTCTAACTTGTTCACAAGTTAAGGCAGAACACCAGAAACCTTCAGGATTACTCCAACAATTAGAAATGCCAGTATGGAAATGGGAGCTCATGACAATGGACTTTGTTACTAAGTTACCCAAAACCAGAAAAGGTAATGATGCGATTTGGGTAATTGTGGATCGATTAACCAAATCAGCTCATTTCCTGCCCATGAAGGAAACTTTCAGTATGGAAAGATTAGCCAAGTTATATGTAGAGGAGGTAGTATCCTTACATGGAGTCCCACTCTCCATTGTATCGGATAGGGATAGTCGTTTCACTTCACATTTCTGGACAAGTTTCCAAGAAGCAATGGGGACCAGACTAAACTTAAGCACTGCATACCGTCCCCAAACAGACGGACAAAGTGAAAGGACAATCCAAACCCTGGAAGACATGCTTAGGGCATTTGTAATTGATTTTGGAGGAAACTGGGACAACCATTTACCTTTAATTGAATTCTCCTATAATAATAGTTATCATTCAAGCATCGAAGCTGCCCCGTTCGAAGCACTGTATGGACGAAAATGTAGAACTCCAGTTTGTTGGGCAAAAATAGGAGAAAGTCAATTATCAGGTCCCGAGATTGTGCAAGAAACCACCGACAAGATCACTCAAATCAAGGAAAGACTAAAAAAGGCTCGAGGTCGCCAGAAGAGTTATGCCGATAATCGACGCAAGCCACTAGAATTTCAAGTTAGAGACAAGGTACTCTTAAAAGTTTCTCCTTGGAAAGGAGTAGTTCGGTTCGGTAAGAAAGGAAAGCTAAGTCCAAGGTACATAGGACCATTCCCAGTAATCCAATGGATAGGACCAATTGCTTATCGCTTACAACTACTAGAAGAGCTAGCAGGAGTACATGATGTATTTCATGTATCTAACCTCAAGAAATGCTTATCGGACGAATCACTAGTGGTCCCTCTTCAAGACATACAGGTGAATGAGAAGTTAAAGTTCGTGGAGAAACCGCTTCAAATAGAAGATAGAAAGGTCAAGTTTCTCAAACACAAAAGATTGGTGCTGGTGAAAGTCAAGTGGGATTCAAAAAGTGGACCCGAATACACCTGGGAACTGGAATCGGAGATGAAGCGAAAGTACCCTCACTTATTTCAATCTCGAGGACGAGATTTTAAATAAGGTGGGGAGGATGTAAGGACCTGAAAAAATGCCACAAAACGACCCGTAAGTGAAAACCCGGACCCCTAAAACCCTAATCTACATGAAAAACCAAGAATTTGAGAAAATTGGTTTTCACGCGGGCCGCGTAAATGTAAGCATAGGCTTACGCGGGCCGCGTCAACTTAAAGTTGACCGGATAAGCTTCCCTGGCCACGTGTCGCACACGTGGCGCACCTAGGTGTGACACGCTAGCCCCAGTTATAAACTAGGTGGCCCTCGCGGGCCGCGTAAATGTTAAGAGTGGGTTTACGCGGGCCGCGTAAAACCCAAAAAGTTGCTATAAATTGCCAGGGCATGAGCAGTTCATCTGTGTCGAAAATTTTGATCAAAAATGAAGTTTACTGCTCCAAATCATCATTTCCAGTAGAGAAACGCTGCTACGATACAGGGTATTAACTCGATCGCTGCTACGATTCAATGTCCGATTGATTGAAACCAATCCGATGGATGTTTAAGTGCTGCCCGAATCAGGGCTATACTTTGTCATTCGTCATGAGGGTTTTAATCTCGTGAGTTATCGTAAATGTTGTATTAAGTTACTGACCTAGTTCGTGTGCATTGTTATTTAAATTAGGTTACAAGGCTTATCAGTAGGCTAAACTCTGCCCGTTAAACTTGCAAGGTGAGTCATTCTCTTTTTACCAAATTGTTTCCAAAACCCTATTTATTTTCAAGGTTATAATTACAGGGATTAAGTCTTTGTAATCTTCAATTACTATCGGTATGTGGGGTTTTGTATACATTACTTAATACCCGTCACCATTGGACAACGGGTTAGCCAATGGGTGATCTGACCATAGTCACAGATATTGTCAAGTGACAAATACCGATTTGGGGTAATTGACTGATAAAAACATTGTAATCATCCTTAATACTGTATATTATAACAATGTGTCGTTTTGTGCAACTTGGATGACTCGCTAGTATTTCCCCGCTGATAAAATATTTTTAAACATGTTTCAGGCGACCTGCTATGAATCAAGGAAAAGTGCTACGGAGCACTATTAAAGCTTGAAGTGGTGTCTCAATAAAATAAAGAAACATGTTTTTGTAAAAACAGGGATTTCCCAGTGAAATCACCTTTATTGTAAAATTATGGGTGTTATCCCCAATTTGTGAAATAAAATAAATTGGGCTTTTTCAAGTTTTAAAAGATCCTGTTAAATTTCCGCTGTCAACTCAATTAATAAAATACCACGGGGTTTCTGTCCCATTGCTCCTGGACCGGGTTACACCGGGACGTGGGCCGTGACACCAACCGATGGCGGAAACATCGAGGTGCGGCACTAAGCGTTCAGATTGCTCAAAAGTTTCCATAACACTAATAGTTTCCAATAGTAATTAGTTAAGTTTCATGATAACATTGTCTAAAAAGTCAAGCATAAAACCAAAGTACCAAATACATCAACAAAACATTGTTTCAAGTTTCTAGATTTACTAGGCGAGTTTCTAAGCATCAATCCTAGCATGTTTCTTGAGAATCAGCATCCTATCAGCCTGCAACATGTATTAAAATAAAGTTAGTACAAAAACGTACTAGCGAGTATACAAGTTTGAGTATATAGCATAATAGATTAAAAGAACTCATATCCATCATGTAAACGATAAAATAGTTTCAGCCATGCTAGTGTTCGCAGTCCAAGTGATAGCCCAAGTATCCTGATGCTTTAGGTGTTTTCCCAAGACTCAAGGAAAACTAGAATCCTCCTAACAATACCCCCAAGAATAACGGGGTGGTGCATCTTCCTATAGTGCTACTATTGTTAAGGCGGAACTACACACAAGGATTAAACGTTCATATAGCATAAAGAATCAAGAATCAAGAATCACAAGTATCAAGTATCACATTCACAGAGGATAGAGTTTAGATTCAAAAAGTTTCAAGTTTCATAGAATACATATTGCATCCCAAAAGTTTAAAACGAAAAGGGATCGAGTATACTCACAGTGATTGCTCAACAGTAACACTGTTATTGGAACAAAGGGAGCTCTTAGGATTAGCCTGATTGGAGTACAATTGTCACACCCCCAAAATTCCACCTAGGGAATACCCCTGCTAGGTGTGTGACGTACCAACAACGAGCCACTAATCATGTTGAACCCATACAAGTTTTCAACTAAAAAGATTTCATTCATTTCAAACAAGTGTTACAAAATCATAAGTTATAACTCGTTATGTTCAGCGGAAGCATAATACATAGTTTAACCAAATCCAAGTGTATGAAATCAGCTAGTCTCTTTGAAGTTTCCATGTATCTCGACCCATGACCACATCAGCTACCCAGACAGCAAGTTCCACATCCACACATATCAAATAACCTGCGAGCATGCACACAAGTGTATCAGACAACGCTGGTAAGTTCATAGTTTTACGAAAACGTTAGTTACCACGTGTTTAGTTCAGTTCATTGATTACAATGTTGATAATACCTCGGATACAAGACGGCTCCTGATTTATTTTGCCCTTTCCCCAATGCTCCTATCAAAGCATTGGTCATGACTAGGTCATTAGTTCACACCCATCCTCTCCGGTACGGGGTGAGGGTGCCAAACCTAAGTAGCGCTACCAACTAATACCTTGTTACCTCTCAGGTAACCAAACAACTCGGAGGGACTTTAAAGGTGATAGGACGGGTATATTATCCAACAATCCAGATTTACCACAAGAAGTATTCCTCTCAGGAATACCCAATTGATTTACCCAAACCCATCCCTCTCAGGGATGCCCAATGACTGTCCCAACCACCGGGACGCATGCTCATGAGAAATGAACTCACCTGTGGTTTGCTCGTTATGTTATACTACTTTGTTTCACAATGATCAATCAAGTCCTAGCACAATTATCATTATAATCAGTTTCACATATCCATAAGTCACAAAGTCAACGATGTGCATACAATGTATAGCAGTCAAAAACACATACTACACATTCAGTTTGTATCCAAGTTCTTTCACTAATCCCTATTTGATTCACCTCTTAACTGTGTTCGGCCCAACCACTACCGGCCCACTTAATGAGTGCACTTTATCCCCTCGTGTGCGGCCCGAGTAGGTTAGTGTAATTTAGTTTCCAGTTTAGCCCAGTGTGCGTGCGGCCCAAATCTCAACCTTTCGGCCCAATCCCCGTGCAAACAATTGCCATCGGCCCACTAAACCAAAGACTCACCTCAAGTGTATTACATTAGACTAAATAGTGGCCCAATTACTATGTGATTACCAAAGAGTGTGTGGCCCAAGCTTAATCCGCAGCCCATGTTTAATTCCCTTAGGCCTATTACGAAGTTATTTCATAACTTCTAAATCCCAATTAACAATTCCTTCTTCATTAATTAATAACCATTAACAATCATCCTATTTACACATAATCATCTGATGCAAGCTTTATGTTAATTCTATAGTCCTAGTTTACAAGTCAAGTATAAATCTGATACATCACAGTTTATGAAAAGGTCCCTTAACCCTCATATAATCATCACCCATTACAATCATTGATAAACATGAGTCTTAAAACAATTTGGTAGTTCACATACGTTCATATTAGATAATTCATCATCACAATAAATCCCCTAATCATAAGCACATTAATTACAATAACAACTCCCCATATTCGATCCATGCATGTCAACAACTTCATGTTATCAATATATTATGCAACATATTCGAATGATCCCAAAACATACTCAATTAATCTACACACACACACACACACACACACATATATATATATATATATATATATATATCACTACCACCAACCCACCTATGCCACTCGACAAAAACCAAATCATATAACATTCTGTTCGGTTCACAAACCCCTATAACTATCATAACTCTTATTATTAAAATACCATTTTCTTATCAGACCCTTTATTACTATGCCACTTTAATTGTTACCCCCATTTTTATGGTCAAACATATTTAATATGAAAACCCTAATTCATAATCATTATCATATCATCATTATCAGTTTTTCCCATATTACACACCCTACACCCAGATCATCGAACAAGTCACTATGGATGTTCTAAATCAGCCAATTATCACAAGAATTTACTAGCTTCATACGATCATATTAGCATTGGTTTATCATACTATTCATATAGCACATCAACTATTATTAACACAGTCACATATGTACGTTCATACACAATAAACACACTAACCGGTAGGAGATTAGGAAGTGGGCTTCGAGTGGGAGGACTTCGGAACAGATGCGACTGGGTGTTGTGCCTTCCTGCAGTCGTCGAGTGTAGAAGGGGAAGGAAGAATAGGGTTTGTTACTTGTGTAGGGAATTACGTAACTCCCCCCATCTTTTGATACGTGAAACTCATATCACAAGGAATGGGTTGGGCTTCAATCAGTTGGGCTCGATGGTATGTGTGTGGGCTGAGACTTAAGACACATATAAGTTAGAGAGTGTGCGGTCGAGAGTGTAGTGTGCGAGATGCACGGTGAGGAGTTGAATGTGATAAATCGGTAATACGTGTAAAAATAACACATAAGTTTTCAATATACGGATATAACAAATCAGTATTCTCCATTAAGTTTAGTAAATTGACTCATCGCTACAACAAAAAGTGAAGTGATATGCAATTAGAGACTTTGAAAATACAGGTTATCACATCATCCCCAACTTGAAAGAAATTTCGTCCTGAAGTTTAATAAGCAGTCTCAAAGAAGTGAAGTGATAGGTCAAAATGACTGTGAATTTTCCTTAGGTGCCACATCATCCCGAACTTGAAAGGGAATTTCGTCCCGAAATTCACCAGTTGCGTGAAGATTGGATCCAGCAGCTTCCCGATCTGTGATTTTGATGGATTCCTCAACAAACTGTAACTTGTCTTCAATCTTAGGCTCTGGTAAGGGTATCACAAGTGTTTCATCGGACAACCATTACTCTAGATCCGAGACATAAGTGACATCGTGAACGTTACCCAATTTGTCAGGTAACTCGAGTTTGTAGGCCACGCTACCGACTCTTCCCAGAATTTTGAATGGCCCAACATAACGTAAATTGAGCTTGCCACGCTTCCCAAAGCGCACCACACCCTCCCAGGGTGAAACTTTCAACAAGACTCGCTCGCCTGCAGCGAACTCCAGTGTTTTCTAAACTTATCACCTTTCCTGACGGTCGCGCGTTGCCGCCAAACAATTTTTGATCTAAGCAATCCTCCCAAGAGTTTCGAGTACAAGTCCTGGACTTGTGATTAGGTTGTCACCCACCTTAGTCCAACAAGGAAATCGGTATTATCATCCATGCAATGCCCCAATAGAGCTATCTCAATGCTAGAGTGGTAACTGTTGTAGTAGAGCTCAACCAAAGGTAGACATCCCTCCAAATTTACTAACGGCAATCACTCACATGCTCACAGCATGTCTTTGAGTGTCTGGATGGTTTGTTTATTCTGACCGTTTATCCTACGGTGATAAGCAATGCTCATGTCTAGACGGGAGCCAAGGGTGTCCTGTATTGCCTGTCATAAATCAAGCATAGATCAAAATCAGAGGTAACAGGGGTTGGCACCTCGTGCCTAAAACTGCCTCTCTTAGAGGAACATTCACAGCTTGTGAAGACTCATCAGTTTCCTTGATTGCAAGAAAATGTGCTGGTTACGTGAGACAATCAACGATCACCCAGGTGATACTGTTTCCGTTTCGAGTTGCAAGTAGACTAGTGACAGAATCCATGGCAGTCTGTTCTCATTTCCATATGGGTGTGTCCGGTTGCTGATACTCCACCTTGACTTTCCCACAAGTCAAACATCATTCACATACGTAGCTAGGTGGGCCTTCATGCCCGATCACCAGTACAAGATTTTATAGATCCTAATATCTCTTATCAAAACCCAGACGACTAGAATATCGAAGCTGGTGTGCTTTGCTCAACACAAGTTCCCTAAAGTTGCCGTATAGTGAGATCCACACTCGTTCCTTGAGGTAGCGAATATCGTCCATCCTGCCAAAGGTTGCTTCTCCATGCCCCGCATGGGTTTAACTTGAAAATTCTCTTCCTTATGTTCTCCAGTTTGAATAGAGCGAGTCCGATCAGGTAAGTTAGAGTCGGTAGTGTGCTACAAAGCTCGTGCACGTTCAGGTTTCATAGTCGAAATCATTCAAAAGTTCCATCCTGCGATGCCATTACATGTTTTAGCTCTTTCGAAACAAAGGTACACGGGAGGCCCTTGTGATCGGTCTAAGTAGTGCATTTGGTACCGTCCAAGTAATGCCTCCAGCTTAAATCCAAGACCATGGCTTCCACCGCCGGTTGTGACTCGGGCAATTCTTCTTGTAAATCTACTACGTAAGCCATCACCTTCTCGTTTTGCATCGGCGTGTAACTGGGACTCTGACTCGAACCATCATGGTATACCACTAGATTACCCGTACCCTTGGGTAAAGACGATGCTCAGTGCATTGTAGTGTTGGGTTTCAAAAGTTGAAAAGATGTTCTCCTGTTTGTTTCCCACGAATACACAGCACCCTGCCGTGCTAAAGAGATTAAAGCTGCGAAATCCTCGAAAATCCTGTGATGAATCTACGATAGTATCTAGTTGGACCAAGAAATTACTGTATCCCCGATGGACTATTTGGTGCCGATTAATATCTAATGAAATGGACCTTTAGCGATATCTGCATGTATCCCCACTTCATTGACTACGCGACCAAGAAAGTGTATCTCCCGAATCCTGAAATTACACTTAGGTAGACTTCGCGTGAAGTTGCTCCTCCCCTAGGAGCTCTAGGATAAAATACAGGTGCCGTTCATGGTGTTCCTTTCCCCTGGTAGTGACTCTAAACATCACAGATAAATGCGGTCGATGAATCTGCGAAACGAGGTCGACGCATACTACTCATGTGATCCGTAAAGCTGCTGGTGTATGGAATGACTTGAGTGACATACACAGAAAATTGTAATAGCCATACTGTGTTTGAAATGTCGCCTTAGGAACATCTTCCTCCTGGACTTCCCGATCTCAAGTCGGTTTGCCCGTAGAAGCTTGATCATTACAGTGGGTTAAGCAGGTCATCGATACGAGATAGAGGGTGACGGTCTATGATTGCCACCTTGTGGTAGTCTGTTCACGTACGAAAGGACTCGTCTTTTGTTTCCACAATAGAGCTCGTTTTCCCCAAAACGAGAAGCTAGATTGATATAACTCCCATCCCGTAATTCCTGAAGCAACCTTCCAGGCGCCAGGCAATAAAGAGTACGAGTAATCAAGGCTGCCTCTGATCGTGAGATCAAACTGTGATTCTACCTATTCAGTCGTGGAAGTAAACCTGAAAGTTCCTCGAGTAGCACACTGATAGGAATCAC
Source organism: Helianthus tuberosus (assembly GCA_030545235.1). Taxonomy (NCBI): domain Eukaryota; kingdom Viridiplantae; phylum Streptophyta; class Magnoliopsida; order Asterales; family Asteraceae; genus Helianthus; species Helianthus tuberosus. Next base: position 3,230 of record JARYGA010036824.1, on the reverse strand, counting down.
GATCAAATGGGTGGATCCTCGATCCTTTTTCCTTAGCCTAAACATTAGTAACGGTTGCCAATTTAGCGGGGTAATCCCTCCGTAGACACTTATGGGCTTTCATTGCTGATAGGATGCTAACCTTTGCACCACTCTGACATTTCAGCTCAGACGACGATTCTCCACTAGGGAGAGGGATACGCAAAATTCTCTCCTCACCGGGTGTATCTGCGCGACATCTGGATAACCAATCCATACTAACTACTGCGCCAAACTATAAAGGGTAGCAGAAAGAAGGTCGATGTCGAACACTTATCCCACAAGGTCGAGTTTACATCCTAACGAACATATAAGGTGTCAATTGACTTGCCATCAGCCGATTCCACAACAGGTTCGGTTTCGAGAATCATTAGGGTTAAGCAGAATAGGGACGAAGCGATTAGCTACCCATACAAGCTACCAGGCTGCTATATTCCTGGCGTCGCCCACGCCAATCCTGAATGCCCTTCCACGAGCATCATTTCCAGTGTTGTTATTTTCGTCGTTCCCTTGGTTGTTGTCATCTTGTTTTAACAACGCCACTCCATGTCGTAGGCACCTTCATTTCCATACTGTTGGTTACCATTACAAGTACCTTGATGTTGCCGTGATTGTTGCCTCTAATGTTGTTGTTTGAAACAGAGCTCTACGATCTTCCATCGACAGGGTGCATCCTTCACATTCCGTGTCACGTCCTAAGGCACTACTCCTGGTGCGGGCAGTTACACATTCCACCCTATAGCCAATTGTCATCGATTACGTCCCGATTGATTCGTAAGTGTTGACTCCCATAAGTTGCTTACTAGGGTTAAGGATTCGATTGAAGCCAATTTGCTGGTGTTCATTGCCAGAAACCAAGGCCGTTCTAATGCTGAAGTCGGTGAGATACTACGATCATCCTCTTGCCCCTCGATCTTGCAAGTTGGTCGAGTAATACACAGTACGTTGCTAGGGTGTTGTAGAAACGATCGCACTTACGGAATCTAAGGCGTCAATACACAGAGTTCCAACCAATGAAAAGGAGTGAAAAGGTATCGTCCAATTATTCGACGCTGCAACATCCAACTCAGGGTTGTTCGTACAAGCACCTAACATTCTACACAGTTCGCTAGGCGTTCAGATGGGTGTTCAGGTAATACTCGATAGCATCGTGATTCGTAACGGTTCAGAGTGGAGTGAAAAGATCACATTTAAGTAAGAGACAATCACTGCTATGACTCTTATAGACTGTTGTTTTTCACATTGATCAACTAACAGAACAGAACCCCTTTTTCACTTGTTAAGCCTCACTGGGACTCGCATGCACCCCACATTATTATTATGTGTGCACCCATAATAATATTGTGATTTGCATGCTCATCTCAGTTCCTCCTAACTCATATCAAATGGTTCCTTAAATTCGAATAGCAAACAAAGAACATCACAAAACATGAGTCACGAATGTCTAAGGTAACACCACACCATCAATCGCTTAACACATGCAAGTAACACATGAATCCATACTGTTGTGCTAAACGTTCAATTACATGCAATATCATATGTAAGTGTTCACTAGTTATGCAGTACAATGAGTAAACGAGAGACAAACCTTGCAATCTGGAGCGAAGTGTCATGGTCGTATTCACATTTTCAGAACTGTTCGGTTATAGTCTGGTTTTATAAAAACGTTTTTAAAACCAAGTTCACTATAACCAGTGGCTCTGATACCAAACTGTCACACCCCCAAAATACCACCTAGGGAATACCCCTGCTAGGCATGTGACGTACCAACAACGAGCCACTAATCATGTTGAACCCATACAAGTTTTCAACTAAAAAGCTTTCATTCATTTCAAACAAGTGTTACAAAATCATAAGTTATAACTCGTTATGTTCAGCGGAAGCATAATACATAGTTTAACCAAACCCAAGTGTATGAAATCAGCTAGTCCTTTTCAAGTTTCCATGTATCTCAACCCATGACCACTTCAGCTTCCCAGACAGCAAGTTCCACATCCACACATATTAAATAACATGCGAGCATGCACACAAGTGTATCAGACAACGCTGGTGAGTTCATAGTTTTACGAAAACGTTAGTTACCACGTGTTTAGTTCAGTTCATTGATTACAATGTTGATAATACCTCGGATATAAGACGGCTCCTGGTTTATTTTGCCCTTTCCCCAATGCTCCTATCAAAGCATTGGTCATGACTAGGTCATTAGTTCACACCCGTCCTCTCCGATACGGGGTGAGGGTGCCAAACCTAAGTAGTGCTACCAACTAATACCTTGTTACCTCTCAGGTAAGCAAACAACACGGAGGGACTTTAAAGGTGATATAACGAGTATATTATCCAATATTCCAGATTTACCACAAGACGTATTCCTCTCAGGAATACCTAATTGATTTACCCAAACCCATCCCTCTCAGGGATGCCCAATGACTGTCCCAACCACCGGGACGCTTGCTCAAGAGAAATGAACTCACCTGTGGTTTGCTCGGTATGTTATACTACTTTGTTTCACAATGATCAATCAAGTCCTAGCACAATTATCATTATAATCAGTTTCACATATCTAAAAGTCACAAAGTCAACGATGTGCATACAATGTATAGCAGTCGAAAACACATATTACACATTCAGCTTGTATCCAAGTTCATTCACTAAAAACTATTTGATTCACCTCTTAACTGTGTTCGGCCCAACCACTACCGGCCCACTTAATGAGTGCACTTAATCCCCTCGTGTGCGGCCTGAGTAGGTTAGTGTAATTTAGTTTCCAGTTTAGCCTGGTGTGCGTGCGGCCCAAATCTCAACCTTTCGGCCCAATCCCCGTGTAAACAATTGCCATCGGCCCACTAATCCAAAGACTCACCTCAAGTGTATTACATTAGACTAAATAGTGGCCCAATTACTATACGATTACCAAAGAGTGTGTGGCCCAAGCTTAATCTGCAGCCCATGTTTAATTCCCTTAGGCCCATTACGAAGTTATTTCATAACTTCTAAATCCCAATTAACAATTCCTTCTTCATTAATTAATAACCATTAACAATCATCCTATTTACACATAATCATCTGATGCAAGCTTTATGTTAATTCTATAGTCCTAGTTTACCAGTCAAGTATAAATCTGATACATCACAGTTGATGAAAAGGTCCCTTAACCCTCATATAATCATCACCCATTACAATCATTGATAAACATGAGTCTTAAAACAATTTGG
>JARYGA010036823.1:0-25543 GCA_030545235.1 Helianthus tuberosus | reverse complement strand
AAGATTTTCCTATTAAAAATGTAAATCAATCTTTAATCAGTAAAGTTTTTGAAGATTCGACAAGTAGGTTTTTGGGAAAGTCGGCTTCACACGTTGTGGTAACACCGTGCCCTCCGATCCCAAAGGCCGAAATTCGAAAACAATATGGCAATCAAAAATCACCAACAGTGAAAAAGGAGCAAAATCATACCAAACCAAAAGGTAAATCAATGACTCAAGGTCGAAAGGAACCGAACCAAAAGAAGAACAAAAAGGTGAACTTTGTGAAATCAAAGGGAACGGACAAATTGGAAACTTTTTCAAATAAATCTAACTTAGATCATGTCAATCAAGTTAAATATTTGAAAAGAAATGAACAAAACAGTTCAAAACCAAGTACCTCAGGATCACAAAGTTCATCAACAAGACAGTCACATGATACTTCGGGGCTTGTTGAACGAAGATCATGTTTTGAATGTGATGAAATTGGACATATCATTCGAAATTGTCCGTATCTTCATAAGTTAAAGGCTAAAGTTGATGTTCCCCGTGAACAAAATTACCGAAAGCAATCTGTTTCTTCAAAACAAGATCCCCGCCTTGTAAAAGAAAGGGAAAAGAAACAGAAACGCCAACAAATCAAGGTAATTAAAAAGGCAATTAAAACCGACGTGGTTCACAAACAACCTGTTTCCGTTAAACCAGAAATTTCTAAAACTTCTAATCATCACGAAGTTAAGATTTCGAAAATTCAAACTGGTAAAACACAACAGACTTGGAAACCAAAAACGGTTACTAATTCATGGGGAGCATCACAATTTCCAAACCATCGAGAAATTGAAGTAACTTTTTTCGATGAAAGCGGGAGACCCAAGACCACAAAGGCTTGGGTCCCCATCTCCAACTAATCATGTGAGTTCATGTGCAGGGTGTTCCAGGAGGAACTTTCAGCAGTCATTGGATTGTTGATAGTGGGGCATCCATGCACGTGACAGGCGACATGAAGCTTCTCTACGACATTAAATCTATTAGAGGAGGTTATGTTGCTTTTGCTGGAGATAAAGGAGGATATATTACTGGTGAAGGAATGGTATCCAACGGGGTTGTAAGCTTTGATAAGATCAACTTTGTGCAACAACTTGATCACAATCTTCTCAGCGTTTCACAAATCTGTGATAAGAAGTTTTCAGTACACTTTGATGCAAATGGATGTTATGTGCTGAAACCCGGCTTCAAGATTCTGAAAGAATGGATTCTCTTATCTACTCCAAGGATAAATGATTTATATGTCCTTGATATGAGCCAAGCTATTACAACGTCTGCACAAGCAACTTGTTTCGTTTCCAAAGCCACAGAAAAAGACTCAATCTCTTGGCATAGACGGATGGGTCATATTCACTTACGCAAAATGAATCATTTGGTGTCGAATGAATTAGTGAATGGTGTTCCTCTTAAAAACTTTCATCTTCAAGACGTCTGTGTTTCATGCCAAAAAGGAAAGCAAAGCAAGAAGCGACACCCGACTAAGAAGATCAACACGGTGGCCATTCCACTTGCACGTTTGCACATGGATTTGTTCGGTCCTGTTAAGCATAAAAGCATAGACGGATGATTATTCAAGATTTTCTTGGGTGGCGTTCATGGCAAACAAGAGTGAAACTTTTGGTATTATCAAAAACTTGATCATTCAGATTGAGAATTTGTATACTTTGAAGGTTAAACGGATTCGCAGCGACAATGGAACTGAGTTTAAGAATCATGCAATGGAGGAGTTCTGTAGATCAAAAGGTATTCTTCACGAATTTAGTGCAACTTACACTCCTCAACATAACGGCGTCGCTGAACGTAAAAATCGTACATTGATCAAGACTGCTAGGACGATGTTTGTAGAGTCACAATTGCTGATTCCCTTCTGGACTGAAGTTGTGTCCTCTGCTTGTTATACATTGAACCGAGTCCTTACAGTCAAAAGGCACAACAAGACCTGCTTCGAGCTTCTTCACAAACGGAAACCAGATTTGTCATATCTTGAATCGTTTGGAGCTCCTTACACAATGATCGATCCTAATGGAAAGTTTGGGGCAAAAGCAATTGAAGGTTACTTTCTTGGTTATGCCACCCCGAACTTAAGAGTCTGGAACCTAGAGACTAAAAGGGTCGAGGAATGGTCTGAGGTCAGGGTACAACGGCACACATTGCCAGTCAAATGTCCAGGTCAACCATGGATGTTTGAGTACGATGACTTTTTCAATTCGATCAATATTCAAGAAGTCGAAGAAAGTGCTGCGGCAAGGATGTTTTTTCGAGAGTGACAACGCAATAGATTCACCGTTGGTTCGTCCAATTATTGTTAACAATCAAGAACCAACTTCAGTGAACAATAATGCTCTCGACAATGAGGATTTTCACGATGCTACCGAACTGAACGAATCTTCAGAGGATGATGAATTTCTCGATGCAGACCAAGAAGCTGTTCATGGTACTTTAGAGGCTTCACCTCCAGTGGACGCCCCTAAAACAGCTGAAGCTACTGCATCATCCTCTTCGCCAGTTCAGGGTATTGATTTGGTTGTTGATCTCAATCTCAACAATCTGGGTACAAACGTTCCAGTTCCAGATAATCCAGAAACAAGAATTCACAATACCCATCCTCAACAAAACATCATCGGTAATGTACAAAGTGGCGTACAAACGAGAAACATGTTGCGAAACAACAACAATGCTGGCTTGTATGCGGCAATTCGAGAATCTGGTCAACAAAACGATTGGTCCTTCGCGTGTTATGTTTCACAAGAAGAACCAAAATCTTGGAAAGAAGCTTTGAAAGATAATGCTTGGGTGGAAGCTATGCAGGAAGAACTATAACAATTCCAGAAGCTAGGTGTCTGGAAGCTCGTTGATAAACCTGATGATTACAAGAAGATTGGTACCCGTTGGGTTTTCAAATGAAAAAAGTATGACCGTGGAGTAGTCATTCGAATCAAAGCAAGATTAGTCGTTCAAGGTTTTCGTCAAATTGAAGGGATCGACTACAACGAAGTTTATGCACCAGTTGCACGTCTGGAAGCTATTCGAATCTTTCTAGCCTATGCGTCCTTCAAAGGATTCAAGGTCTACCAAATGGACGTGTAAAGTGCATTCTTACATGGTGTGGTTGAAGAAGAGGTGTACGTCGAACAGCCTCCAGGTTTTGAAGATCCTATTCACCCTGATCGGGTTTGGTTGCTGAACAAAGCTCTCTATGGTCTACGTCAAGCACCACGAGCTTGGTATGTAACCCTATCTAATTATCTGTTGGAGAATGGATTTCGCAGAGGTCTTATCGATTGCACTCTTTTCATCAAAGAACAGGATGGAGATCTTCTACTGGTACATGTATACGTAGATGATATTATTTTTGGTTCTACTAACGATGTTTTGTGTAGGAATTTCGAGCGTGTTATGCAGGAGAAATTTGAAATGAGCGCTATGGGGGAGATGACTTTCTTTTTGGGCTTACAAGTGCAACAAACGAAGTCTGGGATATTCATCCATCAGACTAAGTATGTCAATGACATCTTGAGCCGATTCCAGATGTCCGACACATCGCCCATTGGTACCCCACTGCAGCAAAATCATGGAATTCATCCTGACTTGAAGGGTGAAGTTGTTAGCTCCTCATATTACCGTGCAATGATCGGATCCCTTATGTACCTCACAGCATCTAGACCAGATATAATGTACCCAACGTGCCTGCTTGCCAGATATCAAATCAATCCGAAGGCCTCACATCTTGCAGCTGTTAAAAGGATTTTTCGCTATTTGAAGGGATGCCCGGACACCAGTCTATGGTACCCTAGGGATGATAGCTTTGACTTGATCGCATTCAGTGATTCTGATTTTGGCGGATGCAAAATCGATGGCAAATCCACAATGGCTGGATGTCAGTTTTTAGGAAATCGCCTAGTCACATGGCAGTGCAAGAAGCAGACTTGTGTCGCTACATCAACATGCGAAGCTGAATACATTGCTGCCTCAAGTTGTTGCTCCCAAGTCCTGTGGATCCAACAACAAATGCGCGACTACGGTTTTGAATTCCTAACTACTCTTATTTTTGTTGATAATTCTGCTGCCTTACCGATCACTAGAAATCCTGTGCAGCATTCAAAGACCAAACACATCGAAATTAAGTATAACTTTATACGTGATTGCTTTGATAAAAGGCTTATCGATGTTGTTAAGGTCCACACCGATGACCAACGTGCCGACCTTTTTACCAAAGCATTTGACAAATCACGATTTGACTTTTTATTACTGGTAAACGACATTAAGGTCAAGCAAGAGTAAAACCGACATCGGAAAATCGTTTTTGTAAATATCTTTGTGTTTTTAATTTATCATAGTTTTTACATTTTAGGGGGAGTAAATCCAAATTTGAAAATTCCAAAACATCAAAAAATTCCAAAAACACAAAAACAATAGAAAAACAAAAATGAGTTTCCTGGCGAGAAAAAGAGAAAATGATAGTACATCAGTGGTCTGTCCAAACCTCTTTGAACCTTAAATGAAAAACGATAAGCAGCTCTATATAAGATGTATCGGTAGGCTCACAATCATTTTAAAGTATGCAGGGTGATATAAACTTAAATCGACTGAAGACCAGGTGGGAACCGCTCATTGGCATATGGTCTTAGTACCGAAATTTCGGTTGAAAGATTGCCGAGGTTCTGAGATACGTGGTCTTTATGTTGTTTATCATCTGGGTATCATGGTTGTTTCTTTTACTGAATATAACGGAGACGACGTCTAGATCTTCCATGATACCATACATGCGTGTACATATTGCATACGACCTCAATAAGTGATAAACAATCACATGTCCACAAAAATAAGTGATAATATATCACATTTATCCGGGAGTCAAGTTCGTCTCTTTGTTGTACGTTAGTACTGACCTGTTCACGGACTTGCTCCTGTGCCCTCATGGGGCTTGTATTCATCCAAAATAAGTGAGTATCTCACATTTTCATATACGTTAAAAACAGATGATAAACGGTATACTCACCAGTAAGATGAACCCTCGTGTATACCTTGATATGGGATTGTGTCGTGTGTGGATGAACACTGGTCGGTAAGTATAAATCATACCTTAACGTATCCCCTCGCCATGATTACATCTGATAAGTTGAGCTTAAGTGGACAACAATACCGATAATTGTTATAGGATGCTTATCTAAATGTTAACTAACTGAACAACAAGAGCGTTTTGGCGTGACCATACACTGATATGATTCTCTTACCCTCGAAGCTCGCAAAAAGAATGTCTGTAAATATTTATTTAATGCTTTCAGTTTCTGCATCCTTGTATATATTTATTTACCACTTTCAGTCTTTACATTTGAAATATTCAAAATTCCAAAAATATTTTAGGTGTGTTTTAATATAAACTTTATAAAAGCCAAAAAGATTTTACTTCTATCTTATTTTCGATTGTACGATGTTGGAACTCAAGTCTTCGACACCTGAAACCTGAACGGAAAAAACCAAAACAACTAAATCTTCATAAACGGTCGAAATTTGCAAGTTTTGAAAGTTAAAAACTAAAAGTAAAAAAAAAATTGTTAAACTTTCAAACTGTCGGACGATAGTTGATTGAAAAATGGTCACATGTGTGTCATTTGTTTAAATGTTAACTATATTCCAAGCGGTTGTTCTCATTACGTGTTTAGCTTTCTTGTATGTGCAGATGCGACAATCAAACCAGCTAAAAGCGAAGAGAACGTGATTAAAGACTAGCTTCGGAATGAAGACACAATGTGGAGGCACTCAAAAGATAAAGATGATCGAGTTGCCGCTGACCTATCATCAACACCTCAAGGATCTAAGTGCTGAAAATGGAGTTTATTTTAAGGGAGAGTTTGTTAACACACTTCCTAAATGAAAGGGGGAGTTTGTTGATACACTTTCTACTTACGACGCGTGAAGACTTTGAAGATCCTATGACATAGAAGACATGGAAGACGAACCTCACGAGTAGCGTCCAAGGGGGAGTTTGTTGATACATATTATGTGGACGCGACTCGGTTCGGTTCGACTCGGTTAGGCTCGGCTCAAGCCCGATGTCACGACATTCCTCCGTTGTGCGCCCTAGAGTTCGACACGTGAAGCATGAAGCACCGCGAACCGTTTCCCGGTGACACATCATCATGACATCACCATGATGATGTCATGATGATGTCATATGAAGACTTTTCATGTGAAATACAAATATTGTTCTCTGTTTTTCATATCTACATGTTATGCATGACGAAAGACTTGATCTAATGCATGTTGTTGATGAAACTTCACTCTGATCCCCTGCATGACGAAAGACATGCAGCCTGATGACGAAACTCCTGCTCAAGTCATGTTGTGACGAAATTCCTGCTCAAGTTATGCATGACGAAAGTCCCCTTGTTTCGTCACTCTTGGTGTTTCTCCATGAGTGTTTCGTCGCCTGAGGATGTTTCATCGGCTGCACAAGTATTTCGTTGACCTTGCTGCTTATATATACAGCAACTGAAGACAGATCAGAAGTAGACACAAAAAGTGAGAGAACAGAAAGAACTCAGAGAGAACCGAGAAAAGTTGAGAGCGTATCTTATGTAATCGTTGTGAACAACTTTTTGGTTTTAATATATTGTGAGTTTGAAACGGTAAATCTTTGTGTCTTGTTCGTGTTTATCTTAATCTCGGTTTGCTTACCTGGTTGGATTCCGCACAACCGGGTTTGTTCGTATACAAGGATTAGGCGACTAGATCCTCCGCTAGTTGGACCTACACAATGGCTGTAAAAATGAATCATTAAATAATTACCCAAGTGAAAAAATGATATTTTATATTTTGAATTGCTATAAAAACCATTATGTTAGAAATTTGTGTAATTTCTTGATGTGGGTTTGTAGGAACAGATTCAAATACAGGGAAGACAGTGGCAATTATCTTGGGAGGGGCAGCAGGAGTAGGATTTTTTAGTAATATTTGTATTATTTGCTAAAAATGCAGCAAAGAAACATGATGGTATGTGAACCAAACTTTAAATGAGAGTGATTATAAATTTTTATTTTCCTAATCTTAATAATTTTTAAAAAATTTTGGGTGCAGATTATTGAAAGGGAGATGAGATGAGAGTTGGTCATAGGAATTAAGAACCAAAGATCCAATTTTTGAGGTGGGTTCTTTCTTTGGTCTTTTTCAAATCCATTACTAAGATTTGGTTTTTAGTTAGTCATTTATCTTCATTTTAGTTTACCCCAAGCTAATAATCATATTACATAAAATAACATAATTAGGGAAATTGGTAGAATATTGTATTTAACACCCCTGAACTTTAAACAGTTTTTGTCTTTTCCTTTTCTTAAGTCGATTTACGCTGCAATACCCCTTCTTCTGGACCCTTTTTAAGCGTAACTGTTGAGATGAAAGCATAACTGTTGAGATGATGATCTCTCAAAGTTTGTTAGCATGTGTACATGGAAATAACAAGAGCAACTTAGGCCATATATAAGAGGTGAGAGCGCAAACATTCTTCCATGTAAGTTCTAATGATATTTTTAACTATGGCATTTAAAATTTGGTCGATATATTATTTGCGTATATGCCAACTACAGTCTCATGTATTTAAATGCTTATTACATAACTTAGGATTACTCACTTTTAAAGTGCTTACTAAACTTTTATTTTCTGCATATATCCAAATTATCACTATTATGAAGAATACACTAACTATATGCTCTATTGTTGCTACTGTTCAGTTGGCAAAACCAGGTTTGTGGTCTGATGGAGTGTTGGACTAGAAGTGTTCTATCTTGGCACTGGACGAGGGAGGCGAGGCTGCTAAATGGTTCACGAACTTCCAATTATAGATGTAGCTTGGTTTGTAAAGAGTACTTGATGTTCACTTGGTCTTAGTGACGTGTATAGTGTACATATTCAAAGGAAGCCTCGAAATATCATTGAGTATAGTTGGTTTATTTAGGTGAAACTAAATAAAAAATACTCAATTGGTTGCGACTTTTTAATCATCTTTGTTATTTTATACCTAACAAGGCTTATAGAATGCTCCGGTTTAGCATGTCGCACCCGCGGCGCAACGCGCGCGGGCTTTAATACTAGTTATTATTATTAATAAATCAACAAGCAAAATTAAACTCCACTAAGATTCAACATTAACACAGATATAAATATTATTCTCTTTATAAAACAAAACACACAAACATAATCAGCGACGAAGGAGCTAGCGTTTTGGAGAAGGGTTTGTGGTATCTGGGCAAAAAGAAAGATGGACAAGAGGTTTGAAGACTTGAGTCCACATCTGCCCAAGGAAGAGGACACACGGACCTTTTTTAATGAAAGGTCTTCGAGAAAACAAACAATCTTCAGACCCAAAGGTCTGCACGGCACAGACATAAGAGGTCAGGAAAATCTTCTTGAAAAAAACAAACAGCCCCCTAGCCCCTCTCTCTCTCTCTCTCTCTCTTAGGCTTATAACACCCACCGCTAACTAAACGATCCTGATATTACATGCCAAAAGCCAAGCGTAAGCCTTTTGTGGCTCATCATTGTCGCAACCCCCGTCCCCTAACTGTCCTGGGAATGGGCGGCCGCGGCCAGTTTCGGTGGTATCTGGTGTTTGTCAGTTTTGGCAGCGGAATTTACATCAGGACCGTAGTTAGGAAATATTTTATCAGAGTAAAATACCACGCTTTTATAATATTAAACAAATGGGAAAATCCCAAGTTTAAATACACACGTTTCCATAGGGATAAACCCTATTTTATTTAATAAAACATCAATTTATTTTCGGTAACTTTATTGCCACTTTTCCAAGCCTTCAGTGTTGTCCAGCTGGCTTCTATTTGGCTTTCACATTTTGTTACCTGAAACGCGTTTAAAAATATTTTGTTAGTGGGAAATACTGGTGAGTGAATCCCAGTTTAATCAAGTTTAAATAAAAACCATTGTACAGTATTGAGGGCGTTCACGCAATTACATTTGTTTCCAAGTCATATCAATTACCACCCACGGTACTGTCAACCCGACTTGTGGAAATGTTACTCCTCGCAAGGCAGTAACAAATTTTGTATACAAAACCCCAACATGCCAACGATAATTGTATCCTTACAAATACTCAATAACTGTTTAATATATAATTAATTGAGTGAGGTTTTGTAAAAACAATTTGCAAAAAGGAGATTACTCACATTGTTGTCTTAGGTTTTCTGTAAGGTTTTCCTGGTGACAATCTATAATTTACACAAATGCACATGCGTTAGTATAATAACCCATTTTAAGATTAGTAATACCCTCCCCGAGACGGCATTCCAACGACTACGTCAGGCAGAACCACGACAGCCGTTACGGAACCCTAGATCAATCGGGCAGAGTATCTAATACGTATCCAGGGGTTATGATACTTACAACGGAGCAGAACTTCGTTATTTAGGGGGATATTATACCCGAGTATAGTGCCTACTATAAGAAATTTGAGAGAGAAAGTCGAGAAATGAACGAACTGACTGAAGGCTCGATGCCCTCCTTATATAGGGCCTGATTTTGGTTTCCTCGCGGCCCGCGTAAGATGAGGCTAAGGCCTACGCGGCCCGCGTAGTAGGGTGGTAGGGCCTAGGGTTGATTGGTCAGCGTTATAGGTTCGACGCAGGTGACGACACATGGTGGCACCGGGTGCAGCCCTGACTTCAACCTGTCGCGGCCCGCGTAAGATGTAGCCAAAGGTTACGCGGCCCGCGAGCGACTGGATTTTCTGATTTTTTATAATATTAAAGGTATTCGGGCCCTGTTTTCGCGTATGGGGTGTATTGTAGGACATATTGGGATATTTTAAAATATCTTAGGGTGTTGGAAAAATTTCAGGAGGGTTGTTATATCCTCCCCACCTTGTTTTAGAGCTCGTCCTCGAGATCTACTGGAACAAGTGTGGATATTTCCTTTGCATTTCTGATTCAAGCTCCCATGTATATTCTGGTCCTCTTTTGGAGTCCGATTTCACTTTGACCAGAACTAATCTCTTGTGCTTGAGATTCTTAACCTTTCTATCTTCAATCTGTAGAGGCCTTTCTACAAATTTAAGTTGATCATTTACCTCTATATCCTTAAGAGGTATTACCAGTGATTCATCAGCTAAACATTTCTTGAGATTAAATACATGAAATACATCATGTATTCCTGCCATTTCCTCTGGCAGTTGTAGCTGATAGGCTACAGGTCCTATTCTTCTAATAATCTCAAAATGTCCAACATACCTGGGACTTAGCTTTCCTCTTTTGATGAATCTTACCACTCCTTTCGAAGGAGAGACTTTTAATAACACTTTATCTCCTACTTGAAATTCCAAGGGTTTGCGTCTGTTATCAGCGTAGCTCCTTTGTCGATCACGTGCTGCTTCCAGTCGTTCCTTGACTTGAATGATCTTGTCGGTTGTTTCTTGCACTATCTCAGGTCCAGATAGTTGATTTTCCCTAATTTCTGCCCAACTGACTGGGGTTCGGCACTTTCGTCCATAAAGTGCTTCGAATGGTGCAGCATTGATACTGGCGTGATAACTGTTATTATAAGAAAATTCTATTAATGGTAAGTAATCGTCCCAATTACCTCCGAAATCAATTACACAAGCTCTAAGCATGTCTTCCATTGTCTGAATTGTCCTTTCGGTTTGTCCGTCTGTTTGAGGATGATAAGCTGTGCTTAGATTTAGCTTGGTTCCCATTGCTTTTTGGAAACTTGTCCAAAAATGAGAGGTAAAACGGCTATCTCCGTCAGAAACAATTGATAAAGGAATTACATGTAATGAAACTATTTCATTTACATACAATTTAGCTAATTGTTCCATACTGAAAGTTTCCTTCATTGGTAGGAAATGAGCTGACTTAGTTAGCCTATCTACAATCACCCAGATTGTATCATTACCTTTCCTTGTTTTAGGTAATTTGGTAACAAAACCCATTGTTATCAATTCTCATTTCCACATTGGCATTTCGAACTGCTGCAGTAAACCTGAAGGTTTCTGATGTTCAGCTTTAACTTGTGAACAAGTTAAACATTTAGAAACATAAGCTGCTATGTCCTTTTTCATTCCTATCCACCAAAAGTTATTTCTTAAATCTTGGTACATCTTATCACTTCCAGGATGCATCGTATACTGTAAGGACCTGCAAAAATGTCCATAAACGACCCGTAAGTGAAAACCTGGACCTCTAAAACCCTAATGTGCATGAAAAACCAAGAAATCAAGAAATTTGGGTTTCACGCGGGCCGCGTAAACCATAAGCTAAGGTTACGCGGGCCGCGACAGGACAGCAAATGACCGGATAAGCGTTTAGGCCACGTGTCAGACACGTGGTGGGCCTACATGTGACACGGTAGCCCTAGCTGTAGACTAGGTGGCCCTCGCGGGCCGCGTAAGATCTTGTTAAGGTTTACGCGGGCCGCGTAAAACCTAAAATGTTGCTATAAATTGCTCGTGCATGGGGCTTTCATCTGTGTTCGAAAATTTTGTTTAAAAACGAAGTCTGCTGCTCAAATTTGAAATATTAAGTAGGGAAACGCTGCTATGATTACAGGATATTAACTCGATCACTGCTACGATACAATGTCCGATCGATTGAAACCGATCCGATGGATGTTTAAGTGCTGTCCGTATTTGGGCTATACTTTGTCATTCATCATGAGGGTTTTGATTTCGTGAGTTTATCGTAAACGTTGTATTAAGTTACTGACCTAGTTTCGTGTGCATTGTTATTTAACTAGGTTACAAGGTCAAATCAGTAGGCAAGGTTCTGTCCAGTTAAACTTGCAATGTGAGTCATTCTCTTTTATTAAATGCTTTCAAAAACCCTACTTGTGTTCAAAGTTATAATTACAGGGATTAAGTCTTTGTAATCATCAATTAATGCCGGTATGTAGGGTTTTGTTTACATTACTTGACGTCCGTCACCATTGGACAACGAGTTAGCCAATGGGTGATCTGACCATAGTCACAGATACTGTCGAGTGACAAATACCAATATGGGGTAATTGGTTGATAGAAACATTGTAATCGCCCTTAATACTGTATATTATAACCATGTGTCGTTTTGTGCAAAATGAATGACTCGTCAGTATTTCCCCGCTGATAAAATCTTTTTAAACATGTTTCAGGTGACTTACTGTGAATCAAGGAAAAGTGCCACGTTGCACTAAAAGCTTGAAGAAGTGGCTCAGTAAAATAAATAAACATGTTTTGTAAAATAATGGATTTCCTCGTGAAATTCCCTTTATTGTAAATTACGGGGTTGACCCAAATCATGAAATAAAATAATTGGGCATTTTCAGTTTAAAAGATTCTGTTAAACTTTCCGCTGCCAAAATAAACAATACCATGGGTTTCTGTCCCGCGGCTCCTGAAACGGGTAAAACTGAGGCGGGGGCCATGACAGAAAAAGGTGGTATCAGAGCCACAGATTTAACCCAATTAAGTATTTTGAAATACTTAATTTTTCTGATTGCCATCCTGTGATTTCGTGAAAATCTAATTTATAATAAATAAAATTTTAACTTAAATTTGTGTGTGTCTTCATGTGTGCTAACAGCATGAATGAACTATCGGAGGCACTCCGAAATTTCACTCTCCATACCACCGATATGGATATCACAGGAAACCCATCCGGCTACCAAGCAGATACTGAGGAGCCCATGATATTCCCGGCCCAACCACAGGAGAAACCAAAGCCTAAAAAGAGGAGGAGAATCTTGGACTGGAAGCGTGGGCGTAGGAAGAAACCAGCTGCACAAAAGATTAAAAAGACTGAGGATCCAAAGGATAAGGGGAAAGGAAAAGATATCGGGGAAAGTTCAGGGCAAGCTCAGGAAATGCCACCATGGGAGGAGCTGGATCGCAAACTGGCAAATAGCGACCTCATCGGACCTGCCGATAAAAACCTCTTCAATTACCCAGCTGAATCACAACTTCCAGTTAATTTGGAACCTGCTATCCCAGATCCTATTGTCAACCCCCGACCTCTACAAGGAGAGCTGGAAGAATGGTGGATAACTGACTGGAAATTTCAGAATCTCTTGAATAACACTAACACCTATTTCCCCCAGTTTGACCCTGAGCCTACACCAAACCCACCTATGAGCACAGAAAACTTGGCTGAACTCTGCCACTATGGTGAGGAACTGGTGAACACAGGAAATCGAATCCGAGAAGTGGGGGAACAGATCTCATGGAAATATGACGAGAAGGAGCGTCGTTTCTGAAATGCCAGCTGACTGTGGTTGTGTGGTTGTGTGTTTAATAATAATAAAATAATAATAAATAATAAAACTATAATCATGTAAAATAACTTAAAATAAAACTTTTGTAAGATAACTGGTGTGTACGGATGCATACTAAAATATATGAAATATGAAAGTCGCAAAGTCGACAATTTTAGCTATACGTGTTGACGTGATTATGTGCGATTGCTTTACTGCGTTTGGTTGTTTCTTTTGTGCCAATAACTTATATATATTGTTAATTATCAGATGAAACACGCTGTTAATGAACCAGTTAATGAAGTTAACCAATCCGAGCAAAACAACGAGGATCACTTTCTTAATAGGAAAGATATAGAAAATATCGTTGCCCAGGGAATAGCAAATGCTATCCCAGCAATTGTCGTTGCTGTTAAAAGCCCTATTGAACCTTCGTAAGCCAACCACAGCAAATGCACCCGTGATGATAATTTTAGTAACAGTGTTAACGAAGATGGTAACAATGATAATAATGTGGTGCAAGCCCCAATACTCAAAAAAATGAAAGTTGCAACACCTGGTTGCACTTATAAAGAATTTCTTGCCTGTAAACCCGTTGAATTTGCAGGCAATGAAGGGGCGACTGCTGCACTGTGTTGGTTAGAGAAAACCGAAGCAGTAATTAAAATAAGTAAATGCACTGAAGAAGACAAGGTTATGTATGCTTCTCACCTTTTCAAGGAAGAAGCATTAGAATGGTGGAATACAGTGTTACAAGCCAAAGGAAGTGACCTGGCATATGCCATGAGTTGGGAAGAATTTAAGCGTCTAGTGGAAAGGAAATTCTATCCCGAATATGAAAAGGAACAAATGGCAAATAAGTTCCTGAGCCACCGAATGGTGGATGTTGACTGTCGAGGATATACTTCGAAATTCTTCGAGTATGCCAGAATTGTACCAACTCTGGCTTCGCCGGAACCGGTACTTATATCTCGCTATATTTGGGGTTTAATTAGCGAGATTCGTGATATCGTCAAAGCTGCGAGACCCTGCACAATTGACGATGCGGTGGAATTGGCCAATACGTTAACCGATGGGCTGGTACGTACGCGAGAAGAAAACAGGAAGAAGGAATTGGCCCAAAAGATTACCCAAGGATTTCGTGTGGGAAATAGTAACAATTTCAAGAAAAAGGGGACTGGGCAATCTTCCACCCCGCCATTCTGCAAAAACTGTAAAAAGAAACATTTCGGAAGATGTAATGAAGTCTGCAACTTCTACAAGACTTTGGGGCACCGAGAGGAGGAGTGCAGAAAGAAAACAAGGGTCTGCTTCAACTGTGGAGAAGCTGGACATTTTAGACCAGACTGCCCTAAACTGGTCAAACCAGTTGACAACAAGGCCAAAACTGCAGAAGGAACTACCAAAAAGAACGCAAGAGCCTTCCAGTTAACTCTACACAAGAAGCAGAACTGATCCCTGATGTAATAGCTGGTACGTTTCTGGTCAACAACATCTACGCAAAAGTATTATTTGACTCTGGTGCAAACCAAAGTTTTATAAATACTTCGTTTTGCCAAGCTCTTAATCTGCCTTTAACCAGACTTAGGCAGATTTTTACTGTAGAAACTGCAGATGGTAATTCTGTTCACATAGATAAGGTTTTGCAAAAAGGAAAGATAGAACTCCTAGGCCATAAATTTTCTGCAAACCTGTTACCTATGAATTTAGCCGGATTCGATGTTGTATTAGGAATGGATTGGTTAGTAGCCAACCATGCTCGAATCCTCTGTGATAAGAATTCCATAGAAATTCATACACCCACAGGAGAAATAATTATGGTTACAGGAGATAAGCCACAAAAGCCAATGAAATTCATTTCAGTAATGAAAGTGGCCAGTTATTCAAGAAAACAAGGAATAGTGTATATGGTTTCGGTAGTTATTAATACCAAAAGTAAAGAACTTAAGGAAATTCCTGTAGTATCAGAATACTTAGATGTATTCCCAGAAGAACTACCTGGATTACCACCTGATAGGGAAGTAGAATTTAGAATTCATCTAATTCCTGGAACTACACTGATAGCCAAGGCACCTTATCGGTTAGCACCCACAGAAATGTTAGAATTGAAAAAGCAGTTAGATGAATTGCTCAGTAAAGGATTTATACAACCTAGTTCATCCCCTTGGGGAGCACCCGTGTTGTTTGTGAAAAAGAAAGATGGTTCGATGCGAATGTGTATCGATTACAGGGAATTGAATAAGGTTACAATTAAGAATCGATACCCATTACCTAGGATTGATGATCTTTTCGATCAACTTCAGGGAGCTAGATATTTTTCTAAAATCGACTTGTGCTCCGGATACCATCAGTTGAAGGTACAAGAAGAAGACATACCTAAAACTGCTTTTAGAACTAGGTATGGTCATTACGAGTTTACAGTCATGCCCTTTAGGTTAACAAATGCTCCTGCAGCATTCATGGACATGATGAATAGAATCTGTAAACCGTACTTGGATAAATTTGTAATTGTCTTTATCGACGATATACTCATTTATTCCAAAAGTCAGGAAGAGCATTGTGAGCACATACGCGCACTTTTAACTTTGTTAAGAAAAGAGAAGCTTTACGTCAAATTCTCGAAGTGTGAATTTTGGCTACAGGATGTGCAATTTTTAGGACACATGGAGAATCACGAAGGTATTCACGTAGATCCCTCCAAAATAGAAGCGATCACTAAATGGAAGGTTCCGCGATCAGCTATGGAAGTTAGAAGCTTTCTAGGATTAGCTGGATACTATAGGCGGTTCATTAAATATTTTTCTAAGATAGTTGTGCCATTAACTAAGCTAACCTGTAAAAATGTTAAGTTCGAATGGGGACCTAGGCAAGAGGAGGCTTTTAAGATTTTAAAGAAAAAGTTAAAAAATGCTCCAATTCTTGCCTTACCAGAAGGAACAGAAGATTTTGAAGTTTACTGTGACGCTTCTAAGCTAGGATTAGGATGTGTGCTAATGCAACGCAAAAAGGTAATTGCGTATGCTTCAAGGCAATTGAAAAAGCACGAAGAAAACTATACGACTTATGACTTAGAATTAGGAGCAATGATTTTTGCCCTTAAAATTTGGAGACATTATCTGTACGGAAGTAAGTTCACAGTCTATACAGATCATAAGAGTTTAAGATACATATTTGGGAAAAAAGAATTAAACATGAGGCAAAGAAGATGGATGGAAATTTTAAGTGACTACGATTGTGATATTCAATATCACAAAGGAAAAGCAAATGTAGTCGCAGATGCTTTAAGTCGCAAGTATCATGAAAAGCAAAGGCGAGTTCATGCTCTTAGATTAAATCTTCAAGTAGATTTAATGGAACAATTGAAAAATGTTCAGGAAACAGCGATCAAGGATGATGCTGAAGGAATGAAAGGAAGGATAAAGGAATTAGAGCAGGGAACTGATGGAATTTGGAGATTCCACAAGAAAAGGATTTGGGTACCTAAGCTAGGGAATTTAAGAAATAAGATTTTAGAAGAAACCCATAAATCTAGGTATACCATGCACCCTGGTAATAATAAGATGTACCAAGATTTAAGAAATAATTTCTGGTGGATAGGAATGAAAAAGGACATAGCTAGATATGTATCTAAATGTCTAACTTGTTCGCAAGTTAAAGCAGAACACCAGAAACCTTCAGGGTTACTTCAACAGTTAGAAATGCCGGTGTGGAAATGGGAACTAATAACAATGGACTTTGTTACTAAGCTACCCAAGACCAGAAAAGGTAACGACGCAATTTGGGTAATTGTGGATCGATTAACCAAATCAGCTCATTTTTCTGCCCATGAAGGAAACCTTTAGCATGGAAAGATTAGCCAAGTTATACGTAGACGAGGTAGTATCCTTACATGGAGTCCCACTCTCCATTGTATCGGATAGGGATAGCCATTTCACTTCACATTTCTGGACAAGTTTCCAGGAAGCAATGGGGACTAGACTGAACTTAAGTACTGCATACCATCCCCAAACAGACGGACAAAGTGAAAGGACGATCCAAACCCTCGAAGACATGCTCAGGGCATGTGTAATAGATTTTGGTGGAAACTGGGATGACCACCTACCTTTAATTGAATTCTCTTATAACAATAGTTATCATTCAAGCATCGAAGCTGCCCCGTTCGAAGCACTGTATGGACGAAAGTGTAGAACTCCAGTTTGCTGGGCAGAAATAGGAGAAAGCCAATTATCAGGTCCTGAAATCGTACAAGAAACCACTGACAAGATAACTCAAATCAAGGAAAGACTGAAGACGACTCGAGATCGTTAGAAAAGTTATGCAGACAATCGACGCAAGCCACTGGAATTTCAAGTTGGAAACAAGGTACTTTTGAAAGTTTCTCCTTGGAAAGGGGTAGTTCGGTTCGGAAAGAAAGGAAAGCTAAGTCCAAGGTACATAGGACCATTCCCAGTAATCCAACGCATAGGACCAGTTGCCTATCGCTTACAACTACCAGAAGAACTAGCCGGAGTACATGACGTATTTCATGTATCTAACCTCAAGAAATGTCTATCTGACGAATCACTGGTAGTACCTCTTTAGGATATAGAGGTAAATGAAAAGCTAAAATTTGTTGAGAAACCACTCCAAATAGAAGACAGGAAGGTTAAGTTTAGCACAAAAGACTAGTACTGGTCAAGGTCAAGTGGGATTCAAAAAGAGGACCTGAATACACCTAGGAGCTGGAATCAGAAATGAAGAGAAAGTATCCTCACTTATTTCAGTAAATCTCAAGGACGAGATTTAAAATAAGGTGGGGAGGATGTAAGGACCTGCAAAAATGTCCATAAACGACCCGTAAGTGAAAACCCGGACCCTTAAAACCCTAATGTGCATGAAAAACCAAGAAATCAAGAAATTTGGGCTTCGCGCGGGCCGCGTAAACCATAAGATAAGGTTACACGGGCCGCGACAGGACAGCAAATGACCGGATAAGCGTTTAGGCCACGTGTCAGACACGTGGAGGGCCTACATGTGACACGGTAGCCCTAGTTGTAGACTAGGTGGCCCTCGCGGGCCGCGTAAGATCTTGTTAAGGTTTACGCGGGCCGCGTAAAACCTAAAATGTTGCTATAAATTGCTCGTGCATGGGGCTTTCATCTGTGTTCGAAAATTTTGTTTAAAAACGAAGTCTGTTGCTCAAATTCGAAATATTAAGTAGGGAAACGCTGCTACGATTACAGGGTATTAGCTCGATCACTGGTACGATACAATGTCCGATCGATTGAAACCGATCTGATGGATGTTTAAGTGCTACCCGTATTTGGGCTATACTTTGTCATTCGTCATGAGGATTTTGATTTCGTGAGTTTATCGTAAACGTTGTATTAAGTTACTGACCTAGTTTCGTGTGCATTATTATTTAACTAGGTTACAAGGTCAAATCAGTAGGCAAGGTTCTGTCCAGTTAAACTTGCAATGTGAGTCATTTTCTTTTATTAAATGCTTTCAAAAACCCTACTTGTGTTCAAAGTTATAATTACAGAGATTAAGTCTTTGTAATCATCAATTACTGTCGGTATGTGGGGTTTTGTATACATTACTTGATGCTCGTCACCATTGGACAACGAGTTAGCCAATGGGTGATCTGACCATAGTAACAGATACTGTCGAGTGACAAATACCAATATAGGTAATTGGTTGATAGAAACATTGTAATCGCGCTTAATACTGTATATTATAACCATGTGTCGTTTTGTACAAAATGAATGACTCGCCAGTATTTCCCCGCTGATAAAATCTTTTTAAACATGTTTTAGGTGACTTAATGTGAATCAAGGAAAAGTGCTGCGTTGCACTAAAAGCTTGAAGAAGTGGCTCAGTAAAATAAATAAACATGTTTTGTAAAATAATGGATTTCCTCATGAAATTCCCTTTATTGTAAATTACGGGGTTGACTCAAATCGTGAAATAAAATAATTGGGCATTTTCAGTTTAAAAGATCCTGTTAAACTTTCCGCTGCCAAAATAAACAATACCGCGGGTTTCTGTCCCGCGGCTCCTGAAACGGGTAAAACCGAGGCGGGGTCTGTGACATATACTTAGACTTATGGGCTTCTTCTAATATACGGTGGTGTAGATTTCCTAATTTAGGTATCCACGTTCTTTTCTTATGGAATCTCCAAGTTCCATCTGTTCCTTGTTCTAATTCCTTAATCATTCCTTTTAATTTTTCAGTATCATCCTTGATTACTGATTCTTGTGCTTTTCTAATCTGTTCATTTAAATCTACTTGTAGATTTAACTTAAGAGAACGTACTCTTTTTGGCTTTTCATGATACTTTCGGCTTAAAGCATCAGTCACAACATTGGCTTTTCCTGCATGATACTGGATAATACAATCATAATCACTTAGTATCTCCATCCAGCGTCTTTGTCTCATATTTAACTCTTTTTGCCCAAAAACATACCTTAAACTCTTATGGTCGGTGAAAATGGTAAACTTACTACCGTAAAGGTAATGTCTCCAAATCTTAAGGGCAAAAATTATGGCTCCTAATTCCAAATCATGGGTTGAATAGTTCTCTTCATGATTCTTAAGTTGTCTAGATGCGTAAGCTATAACCTTTTGATGTTGCATCAACACACATCCATAACCTAACTTAGAAGCGTCACAATTGACTACAAAGACTTCAGTTCCTTCTGGTAACGCTAGTATGGGTGCATGGGTTAATCTCTGCTTAAGAATTTTAAAAGGTTCTTCTTGCTTTGGTCCCTATTCAAACTTAATGGATTTGCAGGTTAGCTTTGTCAAGGGAATGGCTATTCTATAAAAATCTCGAATAAATCTCATATAATAACCGGCCAGTCCTAAGAAACTTCTAACCTCAGTTGGTGACTCAGGGGTTTTCCATTTGGTAATTGCCTCGATCTTGGTGGGATCCACATAAATTCCTTCATGATCGACTAAATGTCCAAGAAACTGTACATGTTCTAACCAAAACTCGCACTTAGAAAACTTAGCATAAAGCTTTTCCTTTCTCAGTAAACTTGAAAGTACGTGCAAATGCTTTGCATGTTCCTCTTTACTCTTAGAGTAAATGAGAATATCATCTATGAAGACAATTATGAATTTATCCAAATATGGCTTACATATTCGGTTCATCATGTCCATAAATGCAGCTGGGTATTTGTTAAACCAAATGGCATGACAGTAAATTCATAATGGCCATACCTTGTCCTAAATACGGTCTTAGGAATGTCCTCTTCCTGTACCTTTAATTGATAATATCCTGACCTTAAATCAATTTTGGAGAAAAATTGAGCTCCTTGCAATTGATCGAACAGATCACCGATCCTTGGTAATGGATACCGATTCTTAATCGTGACCTTGTTCAATTCACGGTAATCAATGCACATCCGCATCGACCCGTCTTTCTTTTTGACGAACAGTATCGGCGCTCTCCATGGCGATGAACTTGGCTGTATGAATCCTTTCTCCAACAATTCTTCTAATTGTTTCTTCAGTTCTTGCATTTCTGCGAGTGCCAAACGGTAAGGTGCTTTAGCAATCGGTGCCGTTCCTGGTAACAGGTGAATTCTGAATTCAACTTCTTTGTCTGGCGGTAGTCCTAGTAACTCTTCTGGGAATACATCTGAAAACTGAGACACTACTGGAATGTCTTTTAGTTCTTTTCCTTTAGTGTTAGTGATTATCGAAATCAAATACACTAATGATCCTTTTCTTATATAACTTGCGGTTTTCATTACAGAGATGAATTTTGTGGATCTAGATGGCTTATCTCCTTTAATTGTGATCTTTTCACCCCTTGGTGAATTTACTTGAATTGACTTTTGATCACATAAAATACTGGCTTTATTGGTTATTAGCCAATCCATTCCTAAAACGACATCGAATCCTGCCAGATTCATTGGGTAAAGGTTTGCAATAAACTTTTGATTTAAAAATTATATTCTTGCTCCCAGCAAGATATCAGAAATCCTAACGGTTTCCCCATTTGCTGTCTCTACTAGACATTCTTGTGGAAGTTTAGTTAATGATTGATTAAGAAGTTTGCAAAATGAAGTATTAATAAAACTTTGGTTCGCACCATAGTCAAATAATACTTTGGCAAAAACATCATTAACTAAAAACGTACCAGCTATCACGTCCGGAATCATCTTAGCTTCATCTGCCGTAATAACAAATGCTCTAGCATTTTTGGTGTTCTTGTTATTCGGAGCTGGAGCTAGTTTCGGGCAGTTTGGCTTGATGTGACCTTTTTCTCCGCAGTTGAAGCACATCCCATTATTCGGTTTCCTCCTGCAATCTTCTTCCTTGTGTCCTGGTACTTTGCAGAAATTGCAGTAAATGGAGCATTTTCCTGAATGCTTCTTCTTGCAAGCCTTGCAGTAGGGTACAGAGGTAGAACCTACGTTCCTACGGTTAGAATTTCCATAACGAAATTCTTGGGTAAGTCTCTGGGCTAGGTTCCTCCTTTGGTCCTCTTCTCGCGTACGTACGAACTAGTTCATCAGTCAAGGTATTTGCTAGTTCTACAGCTTCTTCTATGGTTTGGGGCCTAGCTGCCTTGGCTACATGCCTAATCTCTCCGATTAATCCCCAGATGTAACGGGAGATCAATACCGGCTCTGGTGATGCAAGGGTTGGCACTATTCTAGCATATTCAAAGAATGTAGTAGTATAACCCTTACTATCTACTCCAGTCATCCTAAGATTTAGGAATTTATTTGCTATTTGTTCATTTTCATTGGGAGGGCATAATTTCCTTTCTACCATATTTTTAAATTCCTCCCATTCCATATTGTAAACCCGGTCACTTCCCATAGACTGGAAGATACTGTTCCACCATTCTAAGGCTGAGTTCTTAAACAGATTGGAAGCAAACATTATCTTATCTTCTTCTGCATATTTGCTTATTTTTAAAACAGCCTCAGTCTTTTCTATCCAGCGTAGAGTTGCAATGGGTCCTTCATTCCCCGAGAATTCTATTGGTTTGCAGGACCAGAATTCTTTATAAGAACAACCATAAGGCATGGTTCTTCTTTTTTTGGGAATGGGCGCTTGACGTACAGGTCCATTGTTCACGCTGTGTTCTGGTTCAGTTGGTCGCTTACTGCTATGTTTACTTTTATTATCCGCTTCCTTAACAGTTTGAATAATAAATAGCATTGCATCTATAATTCCTTGTCCACTTGGTTTCCATTGTTATTGTTGTTTGGATTCTCATTAATCGGGTTATTGTCGTTCTGGTTATTATCGTTCTGGTTTTCCTGATTCACTTCGTTGTCCATCTGAATTTTAAACATTTACCACATATTAATATCACAAAATAATATTTAATATAATCAATCGCACAACACGCATGTTGATAAAAAACGTCGAGCATTGCGACTTACTTTTTCTTATAATATAATATGCATCTAATACAAACCAACACTGGTAATTAAAAATTACAATACAACTGAATTTAAAATTACACTACTAGTAGTAGGCATCCATAGTTTTTTTTCATACACATACACACATATTTTATTATTATATTATTATTATCACTATTATTATCACCATTTCTATCATCACATTCATGGATATGGATTCATTCAGAAATCCATATTGCGCTCGTCGTACTTCCAGACGAGTCGCTCTCCCACCTGTCTCATCCTCTCGCTACTCTCTAAAATTTCCTCACCAAATGTCCTGAGTTCTTGTACATTTTCTGCACTCATTGGGGGTGCAGGTTCTAGGACTGGGTTTGGAATCTGGGGTGCGGGTTCATGGTATGGGGCTGTGGGTGCCTGGTATGGGTAAGGATTTTCTAAAATTTCCCTAATGAATACATCGTTATCATAGTAGGGATCTAGAGGGTCCAAACCTGGGTAAGCTCCTAGATTCGGCATGGGCATGTCTTCTTGTATGGGGTAACGTTGCACATAGTCCCTATTGTCGTCCCACCATGGGTCGTAATTTGGGTCTAAGGGATTGGGTGCTGGTACCCTAGGTATCTCTTCTGGGTTAAAATCATGCATTTCAACTTGATTTTCAAGGTTTTCTATTTCCATTGGCTGGTCGGGTTATGGTAGTGGTTGGGGTGCTATCATTTGCTCCAGGTTAGGGTCAGCTGCAGTGGTTGCTAGGATATGGAAATTGGCTAAACTCCTATGAATCATGTCCTGGGCATGGGCATCTGTCTCTCTTTTGGCGGCTGCTAGTGCTCTCTGTTCTTGTAATTTTTTCATTCGCTTCCTACGCTCATGTGCTCCCCTACTGAACCATCCTCTCTTTTTAGGAGGGAATGGCTCTTCAGACTGAGCCTTAAACACGAATATTTCTTCTTCATTATCAGCAGAGTACCCCGAGAGGGCAGGATGTGAAGAGGCGCATTCGCTTCTAGGCGAACCAGACAATTGACGGTACGCGTCAGATGGTCCTTGGTCGCTCATACTGTAAACTAACAAATAGTCAAATAACACACAATAATAAAATACAGTTATGCACGTAGTTCCGTAATTTATTTCCTAACACTTTGAATTTTGGTGTCAGCAAAACACTTCTGTAGCTGAATCACTGGCTTAGCTCTGATACCACATTCTGTTGCAACCCCCGTCCCCTAACTGTCCCGGGAACGGGCGGCCGCGGCCAGTTTCGGTGGTATCTGGTGTTTATCAGTTTTGGCAGCGGAATTTACATCAGGACCGTAGTTAGGAAATATTTTATCAGAGTAAAATACCACGCTTTTATAATATTAAACAAATGGGAAAAATCCCAAGTTTAAATACACACGTTTCCATAGGGATAAACCCTATTTTATTTAATAAAACATCAATTTATTTTCGGTAACTTTATTGCCACTTTTCCAAGCCTTCAGTGCTGTCCAGCTGGCTTCTAATTGGCTTTCACATTTTGTTACCTGAAATGCGTTTAAAAATATTTTGTCAGTTGGAAATATTGGTGAGTGAATCCCAGTTTAATCAAGTTTAAATAAAAACCCTTGTACAATATTGAGGGCGTTCACGCAATTACATTTGTTTCCAAGTTATATCAATTACCACCCAAGGTACTGTCAACCCGACTTGTGGAAATGTTACTCCTCGCAAGGCAGTAACAAATTTTGTATACAAAACCCCAACATACCGACGATAATTGTATCCTTACAAATACTCAATAACTGTTTAATATATAATTAATTGAGTGAGGTTTTGTAAAAACAATTTGCAAAAAGGAGATTACTCACATTGCTGTCTTAGGTTTTCTGTAAGGTTTTCCCGGTGACAATCTATAATTTACACAAATGCACACGCGTTAATATAATAACCCATTTTAACATTAGTAATACCCTCCCCGAGAAGGCATTCCAACGACTACGTCGGGCAGAACCACGACAGCCGTTACGGAACCCTAGATCAATCGGGCAGAGTATCTAATACGTATCCAGGGGTTATGATACTTACAACGGAGTAGAACTTCGTTATCTAGGGGGATATTATACCCGAGTATAATGCCTACTATAAGAAATTTGAGAGAGAAAGTCGAGAAATGAACTAACTGACTGAAGGCCCGATGCCCTCCTTATATAGGGCCTGATTTTGGTTTCCTCGCGGCCCGCGTAAGATGAGGCAAAGGCCTACGCGGCCCGCGTAGTAGGGTGGTAGGGCCTAGGGTTGATTGGTCAGCGTTATAGGGTCGACACGGGTGACGACACATGGCGGCACCGGGTGCAGCCCTGACTTCAAGCTGTCGCGGCCCGCGTAAGATGTAGCCAAAGGCTAGGCGGCTCGCGAGCGACTCTATTTTCTGATTTTTATTTAATTTTTATAATATTAAAGGTATTCGGGCCCTGTTTTCGCGTATGGGGTGTATTTTAGGACATATTGGGATATTTTAAAATATCTTAGGGTGTCGGAAAAATTTCAGGAGGGTTGTTATAATCATCTTGTGAGCAAGCTTTCCTGTGTAACTCACCATTTCACACACAAACGTGTAAATCGCAGAGAGAGAGATTGACTGGGAAACATATGTGCCTCACACCGACAGAGACGCAGACACAAAGTTTAGAGAGTGAGAGAGAGTGCGCGCGGTGGAGCTAACACCGCTGTCGGTGGTGTTCGCGGCGGCGCAAGACAACCCAGTGCTGCTGAAAATGAAATACAAAGTCAAAGTGAAGGAGTATCTACCTTGGTTTGTGGTAAAGTAAAAAAGTAGTGCTTGACATGCGACAAATCACCAACCATCCAAATGAACCAAAAAAGCAAGTCAGCATACACGTGTCAATCTACAAACTAAGTACAACCC
>JARYGA010036822.1:0-22219 GCA_030545235.1 Helianthus tuberosus | reverse complement strand
GTCCGAGTTTAGAACACATGTTCGAATTTATATGTCCGAAATTGATGAGCTTATATATGGTTCGAATTTGATGAGTTACTTATGACCAAATTTAAGGAATAAGGGGGGGGGGCTTCCGGGTTTATCTAAACATTGAATCTAAGTTTATATGGTGGTATAATGGTCTGAGTTCGTTGTTTATATGTTCCGAAGTCTAAAAGATATTCAAGGATCCGAGTTTAGTTATATATGTTGAATCCGAGCTTAATGATATATGATGAATCCGAGTTTATTGGTGTATGATGAATCCGAATTTGTATGTTATGATGAAGTCGAATTTATTATAAGTAAAGGTTGTCAGAGTTTAAGTTTGGTATACTTTTCAGAGTTTAACTTGGGTATGCTTGTCAAAGTTTAACTTGGGTATGCTTTTCAGAGTTTAACGTGTGTACATATGCTAAGTTCGAATTTAAACGCATGACTATGTTGATTCAGAGTTTAATCTTGTTTCTGAACTATTTATTAGTGGATTCCGAGTTTAGGGATGGTTATCGTGTTCCGAGTTTATATACATATGTATGTGGAGCCCGAGTTTGATTGTGTATGTTAGTTCTGATTTAATAAACTTGGTCCGAGTGGAGTACATACATATGTGACGTCAGCGTTTCCTAAAACCACATTAAATGTCACCAACTGATATCACCAACTATAGAATCCATTGTGTGTTAATGTATGATATACAAGTTAACCTGATCACATGAACACGGGGTTGTTTGGATAAGTAGCGTATTGCAAATCCAACTCGTGTACTCACTTATATGACATTATACCTTAGGTTGCGTGTAATGGACCTAACAATTAGTTAACGCTAGAAGTACGATATCATACCGAGCAAACTAAGGTGAGTTCACTACTTTTTCACAAGCATGCATCTCGGGGGGACAAACAAACTAATATTCCTCGGAGGCATACTTTTCAATATATTGGTTTAATTTCGATGTTAGTTAATAAACTCAACTCTATCACGAAAGTCCTTACTTACCTACCGAGCTAGTTGCCTGGGAGGCAATGGGATATTAGTTGATAGCGCTATTAGGCCTGACAAACCTCACACCGTGTTGGGTGCCGGGTGTGAACTAATGACCTTAAACACTTTAACCAATGATGATAGACATTGATGAGGGCACCAAAAACAGAACAGTAAATCAGTATCGAGTTTTTTATTCGTAACATGTTTTTAAACTAAACACTTGTAGGATTGTGTCTCGACCTGAATGAGTCGTTTGGAAGAGCTCTAGGAATACCGGCAGCACCTCGGTATCAATTCCTGTTCTCTTGTCTGTTCGCTTCAAATGACAATTCATGACATCTATTTATACTACATGCTTGTTAGCTTGAAATTACACACACATGTTCAAGCTATCAGACATGTTCAAGCTATCAGACATGTTCAAGCTATCAGACATGTTCAAGCTATCAGGCATGTTCAAGCTATCAGACATCTCAAGCTAACAGACAAATTACAATTTCAGATCTGCAACGCAACCAGAGACTCGATATAAGACGAAGACGATAGATGTGTGCACCAACAGACTCCCCCTCAGATGTTGACGAGTCTTAAGTGTCGAGTCTTCGCATCTTCAGTCTTTATCAGTCTGAATGCTCTCTGAAATATCTCACAATGTAAGCATCCTCTAACTTTCTCTTCTCCTCTTCAGCATCAAACAAACTCTCCACGAACAATCTCCCTGATGTCTTCAGACTCACCCTTTCGATATGCTAGGATCGCAGTCTGGCATATTGAAATCACTCATTCCTCAGGTATCAGAACCTGACTTTCTATCATTCAAATAACCTGCACATTCTCTACCCAAAAATAAATTTTCTGATGATAACTTGTAAAACAATCTCACCATCTAACGAATCACTTGCAGGAATTAAACAATCAAAGAATGATTTTTCAATGTTAATCTTTTGATGAACCACTTGAAAATATATCATTTTTATATTCAAAACAACACACTCTCCCAAACCTGTTCTTCATGTTCAGCACTTGGAATTTTGAAAATCAGCTTTTCAACATCAGTCGTCGAAAATCTTTTTGGATTTTTCAAAAAAATTTATGCTAAAACACACTGAAACTCTTTTTGGATTTTTTTAATATAAAGAAATGTAATGCAATAAATATATATTTACAGACAATATTTTTGTGAGTTCGTGCAAGAGGATCATATCAGTTTCTGAGACAGATCACCAACACCGTTAAGCTTCATTTCATTTTAAGTTCTAAACAATTCACCTAGATTGTCAGTATATTGGTCCACTTAAATTTTCACACAAATTTCAACTGTTTTGAGATACGATATTAATGTTTTAGGAACTTAAACTCAATCGCGTGTCCCACCACTTGAATATACTCCCGTATCCAGATCCCAATATTCAGTCTTACAGGTAATTATAACACAAATGATATCTGTAAGGGAAATAAATTATGAAGAATCATGAGAGCTCAGGTCAGAACTACCGTTCAGCAGAGAGATCATGACTCAACTTTTGGGTGTGTCCCCTTTAGAGGATCTTTTTTACAACAGCATTGCTAAGCAATTTTATTGTCTTATCATATATGCTGAGGGTGATGCTATGTTTCAAGCATTGCAGAAAGTATTATTCGAGGACTAGGTCAGAACTACCGTTCAGCAGAAGTCTTGGAATAATACCCCAGACAGCACTGAGTATAAAAACCTAGTATATCAGATTATGAGACCTTTCAAACGAGATTTCGGGAGTTACCCATATATCCGAGAGATGTTTCCCCGCGATATAAGCAAGTTTGAATTTAGGTTTATATCTCGTCACAATCTACTAAATGTGCAAAAACCTACTGGCATATCCGCAGTGAGATTGTTTATCACTTTTTTAATTTTACATTTCTTTAGCATGTTGTGATAGTCCACTGATGTACTATCATTTCCTCTTTTGTACAACAAAACTCATTTTTCATTTTACCATGTTTTTGGCTTTTTCAAATTTTCTAATGTTTTTGGATTTTCTGAAAATTTTTACTCCCCCTAAAATGCAAACACATTTTAGGAAATTTGAAAACAAAACTATACAATAAAGTGACAACCGATATCAAATCACTTCAATTCGCCATCCTCTTGGCATAAACAATCAGAACTCTCCCTTACAACAAACTATTTTCCCATTGTGATTTCAAAACACTTAAGTTTGTTTTAATCAAATGGTTTTTCCGGAAAATTAGTTTTGTTGATATCCAAACCATTTGTAGGTTAGGGGTTCATCACATTGTTCTCCAGAATATCACTTGTAAGTATGGTCCAATCAAGTTCAACTTAATGACCTTGATTAACCACTTGTCAATGAAAACCTCTTTCAATCACTTACAGGTTCATTTCATCAACGATAACCACTTGTAAATCAACATATAACAATTTAAATATACCACCTGTACTTACCAACTGTACCACATGTAGGATCAATTACTAAGAAAGATGCCGATTCCTGCTCCACTCTTACCAACCTGGGAGCTCCGGCAAGTCAGATTTTTAGTTTGGAAATACTTTCCCCCAAGACTGGCCATCCTTGGGAGATTCTGGAACACATCTGTCCCACCAGCACTTAGATTTGTAGAATTCTTTAGCACCTTTTACTTTTCCTGCAACCATCTTACCAAAAATATGTTTAACATTTCCATTAAACACCTTTTCAGCATCAAATTCTTTCTTATCATCAAAGAATTGATCTGAAATCTCAACCCTACCTTTTAATTTCAAATAATCTTTTGTCAATGACGGAAAGTTTTCCTCGTTCAACTCAGGAACGGAATTATCAATCTTTTTCTCAACACATGACTCCTCTGATTTTATGGAATCAGATTCATTGTCAGAACTTCTTTCAGATTTTTCAACCCATTTTTGTTTTGTTAAATCGACACTTCTTTTGTAAAACCGTTTTGAACTTTCACCTTCCTCAGAAGTAGAATTTTCAAACTTTTTAACATTTTTTACAAGTTGTTCTTTCTTATCAACACAAGTATTTCTCAAAACAAAGTTAGAAGAAACTTCCTGTTTTTGATAATTGGTCTTGGGGCAATTCCAAGCTATGTGACCAACTTCTTGACATTTGAAACAGGTTCTTCTGTCAACTTTTGAAGCAAATTTTCTCACATTCTTCTTTACTTCAGCAAGAAACTCTTGATTCGACTGCTTCCAGAACGGTTTCTTTTGTTCATCCTCTGAACTTCCTCCTGAAACAAATTTTGTTTTTGGTTTATAAGTTTTCTGATTTTTATAATTTTCTGAAAAATTAAAACCAAAACCTTTCTTTTTGATATTACCATTATGGTTTGATTTCTTTTGAAAACCTGAACCATGACCGTAACCTTTTTTCTTGTTCAATCTCTGTTGAACTCTTGAAGTGTACTTTTTAGGTTTTTCAGCAAGATTTAAATCTTTTATTTCAGAAATATTAATTTCTGTTAATTTGAAAACCTGTTTGATCATTTCAGTTTTGACACTTCTTATTGGAAATTCCTCATCAGAATATAATTTGTCTGAATCAAACAAAGTATATGCCACTTTGATTAATCTGTCATTCAAATTAGATTTTGATAACATAAATTCTCTATTGTAAACCCTGTTAACCGATGAATGTCAAACCCCGACCACGTGTAACATACAAAACGTGGCGGAAACGTCGGGGAGTGTTGTAACAGAATTAATTGTCTCATAACCATGGCATACAAAGTTTTATTTATTTATTAAACAAGGTGTTTCATTGTCTTGAACAGTAAACAAAAGAGTTTATAACATAATTAAACATAGTCTATCTTCTTTTAAAGTCTCTAAGGCACAGGTCCGCCCTAGTATCATGATCAACATCCTACGGAAAAGCTCCTGAAAACACATGTGAAAATAGGTACGTCAGCATAAAAATGCCTGTGAGATACATAGGTTTGTAAAAATAGGGTTCATGACTTATGTTTAAGAAAAATGTTTAGTCATGAACCTTGTAGTTTGCTTTGTCTTGTAAATCATTTGAAAACAATAAGATCAGATGATATGTATAAGTAATTGTCAGGTTAAATAAATGACCATGTAAAAATGTGTTTGTATAAGATAAGTTGTTTATAAATTAATGTCTTGTGAAAAGTATGTTATTTATATAAAATGTTCTATGTCTCAATATTGCAATGATTCAAATAACGTTACGACATGTAATACCATACAAACACTTATATATAGGAAGTACCAGCGGCGTATCCACCATGCTTGTATCATATTACACACGCATCGTTACTTAATCACTTAATCAAACCAAACCAACCAATGTAAGAAATCTATGTTTAAACCAATTTGTCAATCGTATTGAATAATATGTCAAAGTGTTTATGTCAAGATGTAAATCATGTCAAATGTCTATGTCAAATATCCATGTCAAATGTCTATGTCAAATATCCATGTCAAATGTCTATGTCAAATATCCATGTCAAATGTCTATGTCAAATATCCATGTCAAATGTTTATGTGAGTAATGTCTATGTCAAAATGTCATGTATGGCAAGTGAAATGTCTCAACTAAACCATATGCACACAAAAACAAAATATTGAAGTAAAACTTGGTTTAAATCAAAGCTATGTTTTGTGTAATTGCATGCAACTATTTAATATGAACATTTATGCGGTATTGTGAAAATGCATACATCCAAGCCTTGTGACTGTGGTGATAAACCCTTTAAACGAATTAAAGGTCTATCTGTCTTATATCATCGAATTCGGTCATTCCTTTCTGTCCCCTTTCCCTGGGATGTCCGGAACGGGAGTTGTCAATTCCTATGGTACCACTACCTACTAACGAACGGCGTAGCTAATGTTAATGAATGTATTGTCCCATGTAAACAAACCAAATGTCATACCAAAATGTAAACATGTGAAAAACAATGCACTAAGTATGTAATCAAATGAACATACATAGCGTGAAATGTCATGTAAAACGATGTACTAAGTAATGCACAAAATGGGCACACCTAGCATGAAATGTCATGTAAAACGATGTACTAAGTAATGCACAAAATGGGCACACCTAGCATGAAATGTCATGTAAAACGATGTACTATAATGTACTAACGAACATAGCAGGTATATGATGTGAAAACAGGAAAGCATGAAAGTAACAAGTAGGCACATGTGTTTCACCCCAAAACAGTTTGGAAAACAGTAAAAGAGGAGTCTATGTACTCACTTGTGATTGCTCAGATGTCTAAAGATAATCACCAAGTAATGCTAGAGATCTCGGAATCAAACGGCACCTAGTATAGGTAACTATGTTAATAAACCGGACCTATCTCGGAAGATTGGGTAGCATTAGGGTTTGTAAACCAAATGAGTGTAGGAACTCACGTGATATGGTTTAACAAAGCCTACATGCTAAATGAAACTTAACCTAAGTCTTATTGACCCATTATGATCCGTTTAGGTAGCTTACGCTACTTTAACGCATCGTGCGCGTGAAACGCGTTCGGACCGCCTAACTAGTCCTATGACAAGTATTATATGCCTAAACATGTTACATAATCAGTTACGTGACAAAAGTTTAGGTTACATATGCTAAATTACCAATTATGTATGAAAAGGGTATTCTCGTAATTTACCTAAGGCATATAAACTACCTATCATACAACTACTTACACGTCGTGACCATAAGGTATAACCTCGGAAGGTTATTCCCTACACTATGGTCACCTAATGTATTTGGTCGGATCCTAATGATCGACCAAACTGGGTCGGGTTCGAAGGTATAAGCGATTGATCATATCGCTTACCCTACGACCCTAGACAACGTGGTAATCAGTAGGCATAGTCCCAAGGGACTATGACCATCGTGATCACAATCACGTTGCGAAGTTCAATCGAACTTCGCATTGACCATTACTGGTCAACGCTGAAAGTCAAACAAAGTTTGACTTTCTGACTCGAAAAGCAGTAAAAATAAGGAAAAGAACGAAAGAATACTTACGAAGGGTCCCCGAATGCTAATCTAGATCAATATAGTTCAGGTATGAAACAAGGTTTCAACTTAGAACACAATCAATCAGATTCTAGTGCTTTAAAACAATGAAAGGCACGGGGTATATATAGTTTTCGGTGAACCGTTGAGATCGTTTCTTGGAAAAGGGGAAAAGATCTAGCCCGTACATTTGTCACAAAGTTGTGGTGGTTAGAAATGATGTTTATCAGCTGAAAATGCAAGTTGCAAGCATGTGGTTGTGGTTTAATCCGCTGATAATCTGCTGACTGTTTGTTATTATCTGTTCTGGCACAGGCTAGCGCACCGCTACGTAATTAGTGTAGCGCCCCGCTAAGCTTAAGTTTGGCAGATTTACACTTTTGGTCCCTGTCATGCATTCAGCCCATTTTCGACACGTTTAAGGCCCGTTAACCCCATTTCAAAGCTCTAAAATGAAGTTAAAGTATAGGGAACTTAAAATGTGTTCAAAAATATCTCGGATGTCGGTTCGTTTAGCCGTACGGTTGCGATGTTCGGTTAATTACGACGGAATGCGCACAAGCGCGAAAAACGATCCAAATGACGCGACGAATGGATTTTTCTTATGGCAAACACTAAAATATAATATAGTCATGCTTACATAAATTTTTGGATGTCCGGATGTATTCAAAACGTAAGTTATGCGCGAAAATGCAAACTTGTGCACTTTTTGACACTTTTAGTCCCTGAATGACCCAAAAGTTTATTTTAGCACACCGAACCCCTCAAAGCCTATTTATAAGCTATGTAAAGGATATTTATGGTATGTTTAACTTATGGTCTTGTTCCGGAATGTTCGTTACAGTTCAAATTGGCATACTTTCGCAGTTTGTCATATTTAGTCCCTGTAGTCGAATTAACTTGTTTTTGCCATACCAAAGCCTTCAAAACTTATTTCTAAGTTATGTAGAGGTTATTTAAGGTATGTTGAGTATATGTTGATGTTCCGGAGTATTTGTCGTGTTAAACTGAGTACGTTTTCGCACTAGTTTGCGTATAACTCTCCAGAAAGTGATATAGAGTTTGGAATTGGATAAAAGTCAAAACATGAAAAATGTAAAACATAAAAAAACAAACATTGGGATCAAATAACATTGTTTTATTGATAACAGAACTGTTCATAGTGATTACAAGCACAGTTGTTACAATGAACTCGGACTCTTTTCTGACAAACTCGGACTTTCAGACTCAGACTCCGGTTTTGACTCTTCATCCGTATCTAACACCTGATCGACAACTTTCTTTAATAACTCAGACTCATGATCAGTGTCAGACGCTGTGAATGTAACATCAATATTGTCTGGTAATTCATCAATGATTTCAGACTTTAACTTGATGTTGACTGCCTTTTTTAGACGCTCCTCATTAGGATTCCTGGGAGAATAAGTTTCATGGATCGGGGGCGGACATCTGTTATACATGACACTTGGTTTCTTACCAGTATTAGTATCTTCAGTCTTTTTCTCCTTGAATGCCTCAAGACCTGCAACAGTAGGATAAACACGATCAATCAAATAATCACAAGTAGTGTAACTCAACAATAATCGTTTAATCCTTTCACTCTCAATCTTCTCAAGTTTCAGTTCCTTCTTCAGATTGGCACAATCTTCAATATAATCATTGATGACGCTCTGCTTTGTCATTAAAGTTGCACTCATTTTATCCATTGCTTTTTCGGTTTCTGAATTTGTCTTCTTCAAACCATCAACTGTTCTGTTCAGTACATCATAAGATTCCTTCACATACTTCACATCAGACAATAAATCTTCTTTAATCTTCTCTAATTCAGCAATCTTCTTATCTTTTTCTTCACAAACTTTGCAGAATTCAAAACATTTCTCGCAAGGTTTAGTGATCTCAACCACCTTTTCAACAATCTTTTCAATCTCAACAATCTTTTCTACTTCAACGATTTTCTCTATTTCGACAAGTTTCTCAACTTCGACTAATTTTTCAACTTCAACTATTTTTTCAACTTCAACTATTTTCTCGATCTCGACAATCTTTTCAACTTCAACAAGTTTTTCAATTTCAACAATCTTTTCGATCTCGACAATCTTGTCAACAACTTTCTCTATTTCAATAATTTTCTCCACAACTTTCTCAGTCATTTCTTCATCTGCTGGTTCAACATTTGCTTCTCCAGCTTCTGTCTTTGTCTTTTCATCAGCTATCCTTCTTGTTGCTTCCAGCTCTTTCCTCAATCTTGCCATCTTCTTCTGATACAGCATCTCCATTTTATCTGCAAAAAACAAATTAAAACTAGTAGGATCAATGCCTTTTCTAGCTCTGTTGAGATGTTCTTCCTCATCATCAGTATCCACATCACTTCCAAGATCTGAAAAAATTGGGATTCTTTTCTGATTAGTCTCATCTTCACCCTGAATTCTTGCAACACAAGCTGAACCAGGTATGTATTTGTCCCAATTAAATCCTTCAGCAACAAATTCATCATCTTGATGGATAAGTAAAGCTTTCTTCTTTCCATCTTCAATAGCATGACCATGTGCAGTTTGTGGTTGTTGAGCAATCTGATGGAAAATTGATTTCTGATAATAGTTGTTCTTTTCTTGATTCCCAGTTGCTTCTTTGTTTTTGCACTCTCTTTTAAAATGTCCTTTTCCTTTGCAACGGAAACAAGTAACTTTCGATTTGTCAAAACCTAATGGAGAGGTAGCCATTCCTCGAAATTCATCTCTGCCAGTAATTTCTTGAAACTTTTCAGCTCTCCTCCAAGCACTCGCTAAGCACCATTTGATATCCATCAATTCAAGTTCTTCAGCA
Organism: Helianthus tuberosus; assembly: GCA_030545235.1. Lineage (NCBI taxonomy): Eukaryota > Viridiplantae > Streptophyta > Magnoliopsida > Asterales > Asteraceae > Helianthus > Helianthus tuberosus. The sequence goes on along the minus strand of JARYGA010036822.1, from coordinate 12,391 downwards.
TCAATTTGATCATAATCTTCTTTGGTAAGCATCGGATTCCCAATCTTCCCACCAATCAAACTTTCGTAAGATTCTAACATAGTAACCAGTGATGCCATGTGCTGCTTGGCAACTTCTGGAGACAAATTCTGACCATTTTGAATGTTTAATGTAACATTTCACTGAAGATGTGTTGAATTTTGTCGTTGAGAAGTTGATGTTGCGCTATTTGGATCAAAACTTGAGAATGATGAAGATCCACCACTTTGAGTCACATTACTACTCTTTGTTCCAGATGAGCTGTCAGCACTAAAACCAGTTTGAATCTTTGGACTATGGCTTGGAGTGGCCTCAAACTTGTTACCTCTGTAATACAAACTGACATCTTGTTTTGCATTTGGATTCGTCATTATAGCAGTCTTTTGAATATCCAGCTCTTGTTCCTCAATCTTCTGGATAAACTGTGCCAAGTTCATACTCTCAGTCTTCCTCATGAGTTTCACAATCATCAGATAAGTTCCCCATTTCTGTTGGGGTAATGCCTCTGCTAACTTATCAACCCACTCATCATCATCTTTCTGAATATCCAATCTTTTCATTTCTAGAACCAGATGACAGTATCTATCTATTGTTTCCTTTGTGGTTTCATGATCAAATGCAGTAAATATGTCAAACGACTTCTTCAATAAGGCCTTTTTGTTTTTGATCATATCAGCACTCCCTCGGAATTTCTGAAGTAAAGCTTCCCAGATTGATCTAGCAGTTCCATTATGTTGAAGTAAGACAAAGATATCTTCTTTAACTGCTTGCTGTAAAATGCTGATCATCATCTTCTCACTAGTGTATTTCAACTTATCAGCTTCAGTAAAATCATTGAAACCCTTTTCCAACCCACGTTCATTCTTTGGTTTCTTGTAATCTTTCAGTAAAGAACACCAAGCATCGAATCTGTAAGCCTGAACCCAATTCTCAAAACGATTTTTCCAACCCTGAAAATCTTCGATATACATCAACTTTGGTGGTTTCTGATGAGTACCCGTCTCATTCTCACTGTATATAGTCTCAGCAGTAGTGACAGGTGCAACAGATGTAGCAAACGCATTGTAGAATTCCTCGTCCATGTCTTCGGAAAATTTGATATAATTCGGGAAACACCTGAATGAAAACAAACAAACAATTAGTTTTTATATGAACTGAATACGTAAAAGTGTGTGATGATTGAATCGATCTAGGACTCGTCTCGAAAAATTTTGGACTCGTTTAATGTATTCCGCAAACTGAATGAATGGGCTTGGGCTGACAATACACAATGATGATTGAGCCGAGGACTTTATAATGTTGAAATTTGGGCCGTTGAATTACTTGGGCTGACAGCACACTTAAAGATCTCACCAAACTTGACTTTAGTGAACCGAAGATATATGTATACAATTTAAACTTCTCAGCAACTTTAATTGTTCAAAATTAACTATGATTGGGCCTCAACATGTAAAGTGAGCGGACAACTCAATTTAGTTCAGGTCACATGGCAGACAAACATTTTATCAATATAACTTTCTTGGATCTTGGGCCGAGAGCTTTGAACACTAAACACAATCACATGGGCTGACATAAATATGGAACAAAACAAATTTTTAACTGTCTGACAACTGTTGATTACTTTCAATGTTTGCTGACACCCTGTGATGCACCGATTGATTTAATTGGACCTCTCAAAACATTCACATGCACACTCATATTACCACATGCTGTTGTCTTGTTAAATCATGAATTGACAAACACGAGAAACACTTTCAAACTGATACAAACATGTGATTTCTATTCCCAATTTACTGACAACTTTGATTAGAATGATTCACAATAACCGAGACGTGTTTTCAATCTGTCAATGATTTCAAGCGAACAAGGTGTAGTTTTTCAAGCGACCAGGGTGTAAACTCAAGCGATCAGACAATGTATTTTCAAGCTAACAAGGTTGATTTTTCAAGCGACCAGTCAATTTCAAGCTATCATACGGTGAAAACTCAAGCGAGCAGCAGTTTCAAGCGATCAAGCAGATGACATCAGCAAATCGAACAAAATTTCAAGCGATCAGATGATTTTAACCCGTTTTTAAGTTGATTTTAGTGCTGAAACTTTCTAGGATTCGTAAAATCATGATTACGCACAAGATGTGAAAGTTTGAGCCGATTTTAACCGTAAAAATTTTTATTTTGTGAAAGAAGGTGTAGAAAACATATTTTCAAGCTGAATATGGCAAGAACTCCTCATCCTGAGCTCTGATACCACTTGTAGGAACGTGTCTCGACCTGAATGAGTCGTTCGGAAGAGCTCTAGTCCGTTTCAGAGGCGGAAACTAAGAAACGGATGTAAAAACAGCTTGAATATCACTATAAACGTCTTGTGTATTGATTTACTATCGATTACAATCACAAGGAATACCGTCAGCACCTCGGTATCAATTCCTGTTCTCTAGTCTGTTCGCTTCAAATGACAATTCATGACATCTATTTATACTACATGCTTGTTAGCTTGAAATTACACACACATGTTCAAGCTATCAGACATGTTCAAGCTATCAGACATGTTCAAGCTATCAGGCATGTTCAAGCTATCAGACATCTCAAGCTAACAGACAAATTACAATTTCAGATCTGCAACGCAACCAGAGACTCGATATAAGACGAAGACGACAGATGTGTGCACCAACAACACTTACTTGATTTTGTAAACAAAACTGTGAACTCGCCAACTTTATGTTGACACTCTTTTTCTGCATGCTTGTTGGTTGATAGGTACATCACGGAATGGAACTTGCAGTCTGGGGAGCTATAGTTGTCATGGGTCGTGTCACTTGAGGATACATTTAACGTTTTTGCTTTTTTTTCAAAACAAAATAAAGTTGGTTGATTGAACGATGATATATGCTTCCACTGAACGATTACTTGTTTTAAACAAAATAAAGTTGGTTCATAACAATTAAATTCTATTAATTCGTTTCTTGTTATCTAAGGCATGTCCTATGTCTAATCTTCTCTTCAAGCTTGTTCACCCGTTTCATGTGTAAAAATAGTTTTTGGGTCAACAAAGGTTGATGAGTGAACCTTATTGTTATTAGAAAAATAATATATCTTGTTTGTGTATTGAGAAAACATGCGTTAACCAATGTAAATAAATATATGTAAGTCCCGAAACGAGATCACAATGATATCACACAGGCTTGAATGGTGGCGGAATCACACAAACAAGCAATCGATACAGGAAAGGAGATGATGTAGAAAGTTATTTGATTGATGATTAATATCTTGCATACATAAGCAAATGTCTAATACAAGATTCTTGATTATGTCACCAACCAAACATGACCTAATGCATGACTTACTATTTATAGGAAGTGTTTAGGGAGGCAGCTCCCTAAACCCTAAGCCCACTTACCATAAAAAGCCCATTCCACTAACCATTAACCCATAAAGCCATCAGTTAAACACTAATCCATAAACCTAATAAGGGTCTAACAATCTCCCCCTAGGTTTACTGGATTAGTGGTTGCATCAAGCTTGAGGTCCGCCCAGATCTGGCATTGGATCAGCAAACAGATGGTGTCGAAGGATGTTGGCAGCATCACTCGTCCATTCTTTAGCACAAACTTCATACTAGTCGTTGCAGCGGATTTGATGGTTGGAGAGAACCACGATATCTTCCTAATGAAAGCTCATTAGATCATAAGAGTTTGGAATCCTGATAGATTGCTCTTCAGTGACTATCACAACTTTGGCCATCTTTGGATCATATGCCTAGAACTTGAGATTCTTGAGAATTCCTTTTTCATACATGTGAGTGAGGGGAATGATCTTCTCCTTGTCAGTCGGAGGCCAGCTGAAAAATTTGATTGTTCTCTAGGTGAAAGGGTCACGAACACCTGGATTTCTTCTGATGTCTGATTCAGCAGTCTTCAGCGTAGCGAAGTTGCTTTTAACTTCTTTCTCGAGTCTTGAATAGAATGCCCAACCTCTTCCCTTTTGATTTGGCTCTGGATCTTAGTATGGGGCACGCAAAAGACTTTTCAAATCAATCTTTGTCCATGACTCGAACTGAGCTTCCTTTGCATAATATTCCCGATGACCGCTCTTACGTGTGATCAACCACATGTTCTTGTCATGTTCGTACCTCCAGCAGGCGACTTCAGACTTGTTACCCACTTGATCATAGAAGCTCGATCCCAATTCCATTACATATCTGTCAGGCCTCTTTGTTGGATCTTTGAGCTAAAAGTTTTCATCTAGAGGATTCAAATCCTGGTTCTTCATCACTAGCATCTGTTTACTGCTTTGTTTCTTCTTCTTTGGTTTGTTGCTTCTCTTCTTTGGTTTTGCAGCAAGATAGGCATTTAAAGCGGCTTCACGTTCAGCGTCTGCTGCTGCATTTGCTGCTGCTCTCTCTTCAGGAGTTTGCTCAGGACGACCAACATGAAACTGTTTATCTTCTTTATCAACAAAATCATTTCCAAACTTTTTCTCTAGCTTCGCCTTCAGATCATATACAACAAACATTAATATTCCCAAATCACCTTGCGGCTGATCTATTGTTTGATCTCTGCTAGAGATTGAGGCCTGAAGAAAGGAAATTTATGCTTCTTTCAGGGCCGAATCTTGCTGCAACGATGAAATTTGAGCATTCTTCAGTTCTGCATCTTGTTCCAATACAACAACTCGTCGTTTCAATCTTGCTACATTTGCATCTTCATCACTGTCACTGTCACTTTGATCAACGACTTGTCTTTTCCCGGTTGCATAACGAAATGCTGCTTCATCAAGCTCAGTAGACCTAGCTCCACTAGAGCTTCCTATTTCAACTCTAACACCACTTGAGCTTCCTGGTTGTGAGGATGTAGATTCAAAATCAAAATTGAAATCATACAAATCAGGATCCTCTGAGCTGGTTTTCTTTATTGCAGCATCAGGCTGTGGATCAGGCTGTGGATCAATGGGCATAGTGAGCTCTGGATCAGAAACTGGGCCAATAGGATCAGGATCAGGATCAGTGTTGGTTTTCTGTCTCTTGCTAGCAGCTTGTTTAGCAACATCAGTTATTGCTTCAATTTCTGCTTGGATGTCAGGGACTACTTGAGTTTCAACTTGGGCATCAAAGGTAGGTGCGGATAGAGGGTTTCCGTCACCACCCTGCAGGGTCAAGAGTAAAGCAGCTAGATTCTCAGCTGATATCAGATCTGGCTTTCTCACGGCTTCCTCTTCCTTCTCAGGCACAACTATTTCCACTTCACTTTCGGAGTCGGTTTCTTCTTCACTAGAGTCTGTTTCTGAGTCTGAATCAAGTATTTTAGTTTCAACTTCAGCTTCGTTGATGGCCACTTGATGTACTTGCTGCACATCATGTTCTTTAGCGATTTGTGCATTCATCGGTTGGGGAGCTGGTACAACAGGTACTGCGAGCACAACATCACTAAATCTACCGTGCTTCTTAAGATCAAACTTCCCAACAAAGTTGTGTTGCTTGGCTCTTTTGAATCTGTATGCATTCTTGAAGCATCCTGGCCCCATTAGCTTCAAGTTTATGTAGTTAGGGCCCTTGACCAACTCCGGATGTTTCTCATCGAGGATCATCTGGATGAACCTTGGATACAACATAAAGATCTTCTTCTTCGGATCTTCGAGCATCTTCTTCATGTTGTCGAATATGAAGCTGAGAAGTTGTAATCCCATTCATTCACTAATGCCACAAGTGCACAGGTATGCATCTTGTTCAACTGATCATATCCACCATTGTTCCCTGCGATACATTGCAGGAATAAATGCACCAACAGTCTCCAGTAAGGCGGGAATAGCTTCTTCAATAATGTGGGATACCCTCCTTCATAGCTCTTTCTTCTAAGTGCGGCAAGAACTCTGCTTTGCTCATATGAGGTCGGATGTTGCAGTTGATCTCCTAGCCTCAATACCTCTCATATAATGGCTTCAGTAACAATAATATCCTTTTTCTGCACGGTGGCTTTGATGGCTCTAGCTCCGTTTGCTCCCCGTCTGTTAACTTTGGCTGCGTTCAAAAAAGTGTTGATACAGCTGTTGCAGATCACCGGCTCCGCTGATGCATGTGTAATCGCACAGTTGTTTAATCCTTTGATTAGCGAGCCAAACATCTCCGCATGCTCGGTAGGAGGATCAGAAAGATATCCAGCCTGGTTGTGAAAGAGTTCCACCTCCAGCTGTCTTTGATTCTGCTCCTACATCATCACATGCGCCATAATCTGCAAAAATCTTCAAACGTTAAGCCTTTAATGAAAGTTAACTTTCATTTGGAACGTCGATGAGTCAACAAAGTCAACAGTCCAAATGACGGTCAACAGGTTAGACACAAAGGGTCAACAAGCAGTCTAGGTCAGCAGGTCAAAAGGTCCAGGTCAAATGAAGGTCCAAGTTGACTAGTCAATGTCCGGGATGGTGAGGGTTCATCTCGGATGAATCTCCTTATCCGGGATGATGTAATCATCTTGTTCGAGATGATCTAGGATGGGATCTTCTTGTCCGAGATCATTCAAGATAATCCGGGATGGTGGTTTCCTAGTCCGGGATGATATACCTTCAGTTCGAGATGGGTTCGAGATCATTCGAGATGAATGTTTGTGAGAGAATTCCTTCAAGATGCTTATCAGACTTGGTTCGAGATGTGTATTGAGCCATGTCTGATGATGCTTTTATATATCTCGAATGGGCCATTGAGCCAAGCCCATCTTGGATGACTTGTCTGAGATGATGGGCCTGTTCAGACTTTGACTTTGACTTTTGGTATTTTGTCAAAACGAGTGGGCCCCATCCGAGATAGTGGGCCATGCCAGATCATTATTTTAATAATTTTTTTTCAAGAGAGAACATACCCCTTTCCAAATCAACGATTCAACCCACCGAGCAACTATTTACTATCAATACTATAATAATAATAAAAAATACCAACACTGGGGAATTTTGGGAAGACTGCCACGGGATCAAATCATTTTTGAACTGATTAAGCACATTTTTCAGCTCTCACTTACTTGGACTTGTCCATGCGATTGTTAATATACTTGTCCTCTTAAATCTAACGCTCAATCTTCAACTTTCAACCTTGTGATACGCTTAGGGTAGAATTATACTGTGACATCCGTGTGTCGCATTCCAAGGCATACCCCGGCGATCAAGGTAAACGCAACTGTTCATCGTAGCAGGTGAGTATACTGAGTCCATCTTTTGTTTTTACAACGACAGATTTTCTGGTGAACAAGTCAGTACTTTCGTACACCAGAGTGACCAGAGAAGTCTGAGGGCTCGGCTGATACCTTTAACGTTACGAGTTTGGATTTTGTAAGCTTACGGAATTCTCTTTATGAGATTCTCTTCAGTTTTAAGGTTTTGGCCCTTTTTGCGGCTCTTTTTCAAGATATCCTGACTGTGCCTAGGTCTACATATAATCTGGATGCAACAGAAGGACAGTCCTGATATCCTGGATGACTTATCAGTATAAAGACCCAAGACCTCAGATGTTGGCTATCTATCAACGCATGATTTAAGACCATGAAATCATACACCGTTGATCTGTTACCCACTTGATGTCCAATCCATTAGTTTTATATCACTTGGTATCTCTCTGCTTTTCGAGCGTTAGACCTATCAACACATCGCAGTGGATCCTATCCTTTTCAGCTTTGAAACCTTACATGTGTTAATGAAATTCTTTAGCATGAAAATTTATTTCATTTCCCAGCAACTATTTCTCCCCCTAAATTTGTGCATAAGTAGAATACTTTATGCCCAAATTTAACAGATGAGATACCGTTATTCTTAAACCCCCCTTTTTATAAGCTCAGTTAGTGAAGCGCATCATTTTCAAAAGGTCTACAAGCACATTGAACTTCAAGATGCTGACAGGTTTTGTAAAAAGATCCGATGTATTAGCATCAGTATGGATCTGTTCAAGTTTAATTAAACCTCTGTCAAAGCAATCTCGAATGAAGTGGACTTTGATATCAATATGCTTGGTTTTGGAGTGAAAATAGGGTTTTTAGTGATCTGGATAGTGACATCATTATCACAATAAATAGTAGTATCAAGATAAGTCAAACCGTAATCCTCTAGCTGATGTTGCATCCAAAGAACCTGGGAGTAGCAGGAAGATGCTCCAACATACTCTGCTTCCATGGTGGAAATAGATACAATTTGCTGCTTCTTGCACTTCCAAGAGATAAGTCTATCTCCTAAGAATTGGCATCCAGCTGATGTAGATTTTCTATCCCTGTCTGTCCCTCCAAAGTTGCTGTCTGAAAAAGCAAACAGATCAAAGTTCGAATCTCTGGGATACTAGAGTTCGAGTTTAGGAGCTCCCTCAAGATATCTAAAAATTCTTTTAACAGTAGTTAGATGAGAGAGTTTAGGATTAGCTTGATAACGAGAACACTGACAGACGGCAAACATGATGTCTAGCCGGCTTGCAGTTAAGTACATCAGTGAACCGATCATAGATCGATACAAAGTCTGGTTAACAGGGCTTCCTTCAGGATCCTCAGTTAACAACGGCCGCTCTGCAATTGGAGAGTCTATCGGCTTTGAGTATGTCATGCTGAATTTTGCAAGAACGCCGCGAACGTATTTACTCTAATGAATCAAGATTCCTTGATTGTTCTGACGAACTTGCAGGCCCAAAAACATGGTCATTTCTCCTAAAGAACTCATCTCGAACTTCCTCTTCATTACTTCTTCAAGCTCTTTGCAAAGCACATCATTTGTGGACCCGAAGATGATATCGTCAACATATATCTGAACAAGGATGATGTCCTTGTCAACATGTTTGATAAACAATGTTTGATCGATTGTCCCCCCGAGTGTTCCCATGAGCAAGCAAATGTTATGTTAGGGTAGCATACCATGCACGACGTGCATGGTGCAAACCGTACAGAGCCTTGTCTAACTTGTAGGCATATCCTTCCTTCTCTTTATCAACAAACCCCGGGGGTTGAGCAACATAAATCTCCTACTTGACCTTCCCATATAGGAATGTTGTCTTGACATCCATCTGATATACTATAAAGCCCATGAAAGATGCATATGCCAAGAAAATGCGGATGGCTTCAAGACGTGCTACTGGAGCATATACTTCATCATAATCTAGACCTTTAACCTGACTGAAAACTTGGACTACTAATCGAGCCTTGTTCCTAATGATCACTCCAGTATCATCTTGTTTGTTTCGAAATACCCATCATGTGCCAAGAGCACATTTTCCTTGAGGTAGCTTCTCAAGCTTCCATACTCCTAGTCTTTCAAACTAATTGAGCTCTTCATGCATTGCATCAACCCATCCAGGTTCCTACAAAGCAACATTAATGTTTTTAGGCTCAATCTGCTAAATGAAGCAAGAGTATAGGCATGAGTTGATGTCTCCCGATTTGTTATGGGTCTGTACACCAGCAGTTAGAGGTCCAATTATATTTGTAATTGGGTGACTTCTCTAAACACGCTGTGGAATTGCTGCAGCAGGAGCTTGCAAGTTTGATTGCAAATTTGAGAAGCTTCTTGATGCTATTCCAGATTGCTCCACCTCATTTGGTGCAGTAGCGTTGTTGAGCACCGGTGGATCTACAATGAAATCTGAGGGAATTGATCCTGGAAACAAAGAAGTTCCTTAAACATTTGAGGGTCCTGAGGAGGCTTCAGTGTTGGGGACTGCACCATCAGGGATAGCTGCAGCAGGTTCAGAAATCGGCTCCTGAACTGTCGAAGAGTGAAGTTGTGCTGGAGTATCCTTGTGAAATCCCGATGGATCCGTAGTGAGTTTCTTGAGCATGTTTTGCAAAGGCATATATTCATCTTCATCTTCAATAGGAATTGTCATCTCTGAACTCGAAGCACCTGCATTAGCAATTTCATCAAATAAAATAGGAAACGATTTAAACAGGGAGGAATAATCATATAGCCAATCAGGTCCAATGCGAGCATCTTTTGGATTCTCTTCCAACCAATCCACATGATATGCTTCCATGATCTGTTTCTTGACCTTATTGTACACACGATAGGAGGTGTTCTTAGCATAACCAATAAAATAGCAAGGATCTCCTCGAGCTTCAAATTTTCCTCTAGAATCCATGAGAAGAAGCACACACGGAAAACCAAAAGTGTGAAAGTGTTGCACCAAGGGTTTTTGACCTTCTACTATTCCATAGGAGGTCTTCATGTGATGTTTGTTGATCAAGGCATGATTCTGAACATAGCAGGCCGTATTCACTGCTTCTGCCCAAAATATTAGTGGAAGACCTGAATCTATCAGCATTCTGTGAGCAGCTTCAGTGAGAGTTCGATTGCGTCTTTCTACTACTCCTTTTTGTTGAGGAGATCTAGTTGTACTGTACTGATGATCGATTCCTTTTAAGGCACAAAATTCATTCAGCTCAGCATTCTTGAATTTCGTACCGTTGTCACAATGAATAATCTTTACTCGTTGATTTGCTTGATTCTCCATGAGAGTCACAAATTTCTTGATTAAACCTGTTTTCTCACTCTTCTGCTCCAGGAAAAACACCCAAGTGAAACGAGAAAAATCATCGGTAATAACCAAAGAGTAAGCTTTTCCTCCAATAATAAGCACATTGACAGGACCAAATAAATCCATATGCAGCAGCTCCAGAACTTTTGAGGTTGTGTGCACAGGTTTGGACTTATGAGGTCTACGATGCTGCTTTCCACGAGCACATGCTTCACATTTTTCTATCTGCATGAAATCCTTGATTGGCATGTTCCTGACTGGACCTCCCTTGGCTAATCGATTAAGATTTTTCGTGTTCGGATGTCCCAATCGACGGTGCCACAACATTGCATCATGTTCAGCTATCTCTGAGAACAAACAAGTAACTTGATCAGTGGGAGCTTTGTTCATGTCGATCACATAAGGGTTTCCTCTGTGTTCAGCTTCAATCAAAAACCAGTCTTCAGGTATGATAATTCCTGGTTTCAGAATGACGCAGCCACTCTTGGTGAAGAGAACTTCCATGCCTTTGTAGCACATTTGTGATATGCTCAACAGGCTATGCTTCAGCTCCGGGACATAATTGACGTCTGAAAAGGTCAGAACTCCATTTTTGACCGTGCCCTTCGTGGTGATTCTTCTGGATATGTCTCCCGTCATGTTCCTAGAACAACCACTATCAATAAACCAAAATCTAAAGATGGCCCTCCATACTCGTTCCTGCACATTTAACGGAATCAGTTAGAAATTGGAACCCGGGTCATAGTGGACCTGAGTTCACCATTGCTATCTATCTAAGAGACCTCGTGGAATATCATATGACTTTTAGTATCGTCTGAGGTTTTAGGTGATGAGGTAGATGTTGATGATTGCGAACACGGAGACAGTGATCTAGTAGGGACTTTAGGTTTTCAAACTTAGGTATCTGAAATTTTTGAAGCATTTTCTTTCGAAAGTGTAGCTTTTGACTTCATTTGAAACCTTTTTGTATTTGCAAATTTTTTATTTTCCCTTTTTGCTAGATTCCAGTCTCCATCAGAAGGCTTGGTCTTGGGAGGTCGATTTTTTACTGATTTAGAATGCATAGCCTTCTGATGATACGCGTTGCCAGAGTAGTAGGGACGATGAACACAGTTTCTTGCAATGTGTCCTGGAATTCCACAACTAAAACACATTTGCCTTTTTGAAAAAAATATATTTAGTTCTGCTTGCATTATTCTCAAGAACTGATCAAGTCTTTTCTTTTCATTTGACGATGATTGCTTGCGTGTATGTTTGATCTTGGATGAACCCTGGTCACTATTATTGGCACAGGAGTAAGTATCAGCAACTTTACCCATAAGTTTTGGTTCAGTTTGCTTGAGAGTCAGGGTTTTCCTTTTGTACTTTCTTTTTCCGTGGTCTTCTGTATTTACGTGATTGTTTCTTCTTAGAAGGAACAAATTCAGTAGATTTTGCTTTATTTGCACTTTCGTCAGAATCCGATCCCATGGGGTTAGTGGCTTTATTATCTATCGAAGTGACTTCCGCAGATTCCTTTTCCTTAGAGACTATCTTTTCAGGAGTTTTTGTAGAGAAGGTTTCCACAAAAATTTCTTCTTCAGTTTCATTAGATGACTTAACTGTTGAATTGATTTCCATGGATTCCTTTTCTTCAGGCTCCAAGATCTCATGAGTTTCTTCAGAACTGGATTCTACGGATATCTCTTCTTCAGCTTCATCAACCTCTGAGTCCTTGACATCAAATGATTCTGGTTTGTCAGATGATGAGCAATCTGCGTCTGAAACAGTTTGACTCTCTTCTGTCGCAGCGCTGTGAGATTCTATTTGTTCATCACAATCAGAATTCTGGGATTCTAATTGTTCATCACAAATAGAATCCTTGGAAGAGCTCTGCTCATTATCTGAT